>BGPR01027785.1:0-19398 GCA_013235015.1 Araneus ventricosus
TTTCTTATTCAAAATTAGAATGCTTCAAAGAACTGAAAAGCCATTCTTGGAAATGCTACATGTACTTAAAAGATAACATATTCTTGGAACTGCAAAGGAATTTTATTCTTGAGGTAAATTATACAAATTTAAATGATAGTCTAGCATATTTGGCCTAGTCCAAGATTCACGATAAAGCTGGAAGCGTGGCATGTTCTCTGGATCAAGGCGGTAGCACTTGAGGTAAAAGCCGGATTTAACTTCAATTCACGTGGTTATGTTGCCTTCTTGGATGACTTTCAAAGGAAACTGGCCCATATTTAGCTGTCGCTTCGAAGAAAGCTAAGGAAGCCTCTAGCAGCCAACCAGACAACAGAGCGAGAAAATTGTTACTAAAACACCTGAATAGATTCCATTATATTCTTCCAACGATTTAGCCATCCATGCCATGCCTTTACCCCCTAGGGAACTTGAGGGTCTGAAATCATTTGGTCATTATAAAATGAATCATGGTCATGGAATGGTTTGTTGGTCATTATGAACTGATCATGATCATGGAATGGTTTATTGGTCATTATGAAATGATCATGGTCATGGAATGGTTTGTTGGTCATTATGAAATTTTCATGGTCATGGAATGGTTTGTTCGCCATCATGAAATTTGAAGAATATTATTATAGATTTTAAATCACGTGAGATATCTGAGATCATTGTTAAAATAAAACTTCTTTAATTCCTAAGATTCATTTGAAATTGGTAAAGAAAATTCAAATATTTCAGCACTTTTGTTTCAATTGAAACCTTAATAATTCTTATTTAACCTACATATTAAGTATCTGTGAGATTTTGAAATGTCCTTTTAAAACGGGAGTTCAGGTAAACAAGGAAACCATTTCCCTTTTTCCTTGAACTTTTGGGAGATGACATATCCCAGATAGCACGCACACTTGCAGCAAGTGGGATTTTTCTTGATATTAGCTTGTCATGACAAACTTGATGCGGCAACTTTGCAGCAAACTTCCTGCAAAATAACAAAGCATAACCGACAACCCACTTGCAAAACAAGTTTTCTGTGAAGTTGTTATGACAAACTTCACACCACGATTGCAAAAGACGTTTGCTGTAAAGTTGATAAGAATTAGAGAATGAAAGACACACCATGAACCTTTATACAATTGCATATATCTGGTTTTGATCTTTGTTTTAAAAAACATCCGATTGTTAATAGCATCTCCTAGACCGTCCTTCTTATTAAGTCAATAAATCAATGATAATTTGTAAAAAACTAACTAGATCTTTTTATAAGAAAAAATTGAAAAATTTTCCATCTTTTTACTAAATACAGAACTCGCACTTTAAAAAAAACTTTATATCGCCTTTTTCTTAAGTTGATATTTTAAGAACAAAATTAAAGCTAAAAAACAGTCAATGTTTGTTGAAAAATAATAACTTGCATTTTGTACCATTTTAAAAGTAATTACTTTTGAACCCTAATTTCATAATTCATTCTACTAGCAAAATGTAGTTATTAGTGAAAATCGCTCTCTCTTTGACTTCAAATTATATTCTCACTTAAAATTTAAAAAATTAATGAAATCAAGAAAACAGTTTGAAATAAAACGTGTAGATGGACTATCTATTAGCGCAATCTATCTTCTCTTCTCAGAGTCCAGCTGGCTGAGTGGCTAAGGAGAATGACTATGAAGTGGGTTATCGGGGGGTCGAATCCGAGGTTTGTCTGCGTACTCTGTTTATGCTATAGCTTGCAATGAGTTTGATGCGTCGAATTTGTGATAAGTTCGACTTTTGGCGACTAACTCGTTTTCGTAAACTTGTTTCAAGCTTGCACTTGTGCCGTGACAAACTTGCTACAAACTAAAATTGCTATCTGGGATGTGGAAACTTTGGACGCACTCTCATTACAAAGAAAATCTTGTGAATCTAATTAATTTAAAATCATCTTGCATTCTCTCAATATAATATAATCACCTTTCTTTCTCTCTGTAAGATGCTGCTTTCTTTCATTCCCTCATTTTTTTGCTTCTTGTACACATTTATTGCAAGGCAATCTAACCATTTTGGCGTGCTGGAGTTAAGCTTAAACTGTCAGGATCCGCAGTTGTTATACCTTCTATACTTATAAAAGGCAATGTTTGTGTGCGTATGTGTGTTTGTCTGCGATGTCCAGACGAATCAATCGCACTTACAGCCATGAAATTTGGCACACAGATAGTCGTAATGGTGACTGAATGCACCTCGAAGCCGAAATTTTAAATTTTAATCTAGAAATTTTTTTTATTTAATGTTCTGTGTTGTTTTGGTTGATTTTTCGCACTAATTTCTCAATAGAATGGTTTCAAATAATTGCACGAGAAAAATAGATAGACCATCGGAAAGAGCACGCGATTTCCGTTCTAATGAAGTTAGTTTTGAATTTCTATCGTAAATTACTGAATTTTGAGAATTTTTTAAAAATTAGTCAGTTTTGCCATCTAAATCTTGGTTTTGTTTTTAAATTTGTTGCATCCGACTTTCTAATAACACTATTATTTTCAATTTTTTTCAGCTTATAACTGCAACGGTTCTGTGAGATTTAAAACGAGAATGGTTAAAATATTTTTTTCGTTTTTTTTAAATTAATTTTTTCCTGGTAGTTGAACGATATGTTTCCTCTAGCGAAGCTTCCGCCCACGACAGTCTCCGGAGCGTTGCGGGCAATTTCATTGGCTGAAGGGCCAGGGTGACGTCATTACTTTCGCGTTCTGCGAGGAGATGATTTATTTACTCGATAACTTCGATTATTATTTTTAAGCGTGTCTTAACTTATTTCTTTGCCTTTCATACTTTTCTTGCGGTGTAATAAATATCACATTGTAATTTTTTAACATTGTTTTGGATTTAACGGTACTCGGTCGAGAGGAAAAAGAGGTGGACCAACTCAATAATATATATATATTTCTGTTTTGATTTCGTTTATACAACTTTCATTTATGTAATTGTATGTGGGCTTTTTTTTTTTATTTTGTTGAAATCTCGATCCCACGGGCAACGCCGTGCGCGTACTGCTAGTTGTCAATATTTATGTTAATCAGTACAGCTTTAACTGTATCTTCAACAGCGGGCAAATCAATACAAGTACACGACCTCCGATGCAGAATTATGTAAAATAAATGCTGGATTCGAAATTCGGCGTTTGCTTCTTGGCTCCATCCCAGTACCCAAAACAATTACCATGTCACCACGATTCCTTTAAAAATAGATATTGTATTTTATGCGCAGCTTCTTCGGAAGTAGAAAAATATCATTCAGTTTTTTTTAGATATTTACAAAAAGAACAGATAACAAATAAATTAAATTAAATGTATAAACTATTTTATAACAAAAATATTATTTGCGTAAATTCTTCAGAATAAATGCCAGCATACATTCACAACCATCTTCATTGAGAAGGAGTTTCGAAAACACTCGAAGCATAAAAATTATTCAAAAGAACACATGCGAAAAAGAAATATTTGAATAAAACAAAGCAGATGCCCAGTAGAGAGAATAAGACAACCATAATATTTAAGAAACCGTATTGGGCATTCCAATCTATGTCTTTTATTTTTCATTCTCAAATGTCCATGTATCAAATTCCAGAGAGATAATATAACTAAATTTCCTTAAATATATTCCTTTAGGAACATCTAACATATTTCACTCAGTTGCTTCTCTTCGATTACTGACTCCAGAGGCGAATAAATAGTAATACAACTATATTCTCACAATAGTTATAATTCTTAAAATTTAGAAAAATTAATAAATTAAATTTTAATTAAAATAAAAATAAAAAACAATAACATATTTTGCATTAAATAGAAAGGCGCATATGCAGCCAAATCTAACGAAATACAAAAACAAATAACAGAAATTTAAATTAAAAGAAAATAAATTAAAAGAAAACAATGATAAAATGAAAAATAATGAAAACAATAGACATTTTTGCGTGCAAACGCAGCAGCAAAAAGTAATTGCTTCAACAGAATTTTTTTAAAATTACAACAAGAACAATAGAAAAACCAAAAGTTTACCAATACTTAGAACAATTTGTTAAGAAATTATTCAAAATGAAAAGGAACTAAAATGGCTCACTCATCAGAAACCACACGCCATTTTTAGTTCAAAAGGAACAAGAATTTCTGTGGAAAGGAACGACAAAAGGTCAAAATTTATTCCTTCCTGTGGTCTGAATCTTGTCCGGCCACCAAATAAAGAACATAAATCCAAAATTTTAAATCCATAATCAGAAGAATGAGATAAAATTTTACCTTCTTTCAGAAGCAAGCAAAGCAGAAAAATGACGCGATAGATACAAAACAATCAACGATCTAGAAGCTATCCAGTAGCTCCATCTATGAATATATTCTCACAAGTCATTTTACCAGGCACATTTATCACAAAAAGCAAGTAATTTTTATTTTTGATAGTTCCTCTAAAAGGTGGTGTCCGATGCGAAAAATTATGTCTTCTACCATTTTAACTTATTTGAATCTTTTAAATACGGCAGAATCGCTACATGATTCTTTAAAAAAAATAAGCATAGAGAAGAGTATTAATAGTAATTCACGTATATTGAGAATTTGTGATTTTCAATGATTAAGCACTAAAGTGGAATTTAATTACTATCCGATTTAGTTTCCGACGTTATTTTGTAAACTAAGAAAAACTTTCGTTCATACTAAAATTGCAGATGCTCATAAAAAACAATCCAACAATCAGAAACAAATAATATTTTTACATTGCTTGAATATACCCAATATTCGCATAAATCTTTGATAAATATATATGTTATTGTGTTTGAGATGAAATAATATTTTAATAGAATGGAAAGAAAAAACACAGCTTATTTTTTGTATAAAGTATTGGTTGGACTCAAACAATTTTATATTAAAATGGAACAATATTATTTTTCTCAGTTGCAAGTAAAAAATGTGAAATGACTCTGAAAATGAAGAACAACTTTTCCCCTAAGATTATAATTGGCACTTCAGATAAAAAATCTTTTCTTTATATCAGAATGGAGAAGGCAATCAAAAAGTTGTCGGGCAGAAGTAATTGCTTGCTCGTTATAGAGCTAATTCTATCCAGAAAATCAAACATTTTTTTATCACCTTTCTGTTACAGTATTGTTTCATGTGTTGTTTTTTACATTTCTCACATTTTTTTATACCAAACTATTTGAATTCTTAAAGAAAACAAATAAAATAGAAGTGAAAAAGTTCTTGCTGTCACCGATTTTTTTATTCTTTTTGTCAGATTTAAAATTGATATATCAATTACAGTAAAACACTTTTTTATAAGAAGAATAGAGTTCAAAAAATATTTTACAGTTTTGAACTCAACAGAAATGATTACAATTACTTATTTCTAACCCAGCAGATATCAATAAATTTTCGTAAAACACTAGGGTAGGCTGTGTTATGGAAATATTTATTCATTCGTAACATATTTTTCATAATTCAACAGATGAATCAAAGAACTCTTATAATAAAATTTCTCGTTGTCAGTATGAAGAACAAGTTTTCCTTTCTCTTTTTTCTTAGATAATCATTTTTATGATAATTTTATCACAAATTTCATGGATAAAATATTTTCTCCGCAAAAATAGAGTAACGAAATTATTTAAAATTATAACACAATGTTTACACTATTTTTATGATTTTCAAATGATAGTCATTGATAAAACATTTTTTCGCAGTAATATTTTTAGAATTAATGTAAAGTCTCTAACAATGACCGATGTGCATCATTTTCACAATCTTGATTTAAGAAGCTGACTATATTTGCGTTCATCAAATAAATAAAATATTCTGCGTTATTTTATTTATTTGCTAATGTTAATTCCAGCTGAATACATTTGTTTCTATTACTATAAGAAACAGATTAACCAATCCAATGTCAGGCTAAAGTAGGCAACAATAGATGTTTAGAAACCTGGTGTAAAAAACCATGATTAATAATAAATTTCTCTGACAAGAAAGAGAAATTAGCATATGAGAAAAATTGAAAAGAACTGAAAAGAATACAGATTTTTAAAATTCTACACAAGTTCTAATTTCCTGGGTGCTGAAATAGGCCATGTTCAAAGAATAAGAATTCGATAATTCGGAGTTGTTGCCAAATGTCAAAAATAATTAAAAAATTGTGTTTCATTGGCTTGTTATTAGCGAAAATTTCAACAATTGTATATTTCAAAACCGTTGCAAAATAATAGCTTAACTATCTACTTGCAAACGGTTCGCAAATGAGTTAAATTTTTTATAGAGCTTTTTAAATAATTCTTTCTAGAATGAAATAAAGTATTACACGACTTCTGAAGAACAAGATTTTAAAAATTTTCTTCCCGAATCGTGAGAAATTTAGCTCATGATTATTTTATTTTTTATCATTTAATTTTTTTCCATTTTCATTTTTCCATTTAAGCTCGTTTTAAAATTCTTTTTCAAAGAATTCTTTTTAGAATGAAATGAAGTTTCTAAAAACTTCTAAAGAACATTATTTTAAGAATCTTATTCCGGAATCGCAGGTAAGTACGCACATAATGGCATTGTTTTATTTGTTTACCTAAATGTCTCTTGTCAGCCGAACACATCTATTTCTATTGTTATTAGGGACAGATGAACCCATCCATTATCAGTCTGAAGAATGCCAACAAAGAGAGTCTGGAAATAAGATGCCTCATATAAAAGACCATCGCGACTTATGAATTTCTCTGACAAATGACGTCGACGAAAAAAGTGACAAAGAGAAATGCTTGAACTCACAATGACAGAGAAATCATGGGAACTTCCGAAAGAAAAATAATGGATTCTTTTCTAAAATGAGAATGAAAGTCAAAAAAATCTGTGAGTGAAAAGAAATGGGGGGAAAATGGCGCATCATCTTACATTTAAAAAGTTGATTTATAGATATATGGATTCTCAGTAATGGAAAAGGGTCTAAACTTAGCGGCCTCTGCTTTTAAAAGTTTTAAAAGAAAGACTTTGAATAATTGTTCATGTAAGATCTTTGAGAAATTCGAATACGTCAAAGATTGAAGAAATAGTTTTAAATCTTTGGTGATGAAATGCGATTTCACTTTTGATTTGAGACTGGAGTGAGGTTATAAATATGAGGAAAAGCTATTTTTGTGAAAAAAGAATGAATCTGACATGGAATGTTTTATTGAACTGCCTCAGATATTTTGAACTTATATATTATGAAAGAAAAAAGATTTGACATATTCCAAACGCGTGCAATTTTTTGGAAAAAAATTTCACAAATGCGGGAAATTTATCTAAATATTAATAGATGTGCAAAGTTAACTAGTAGAATTCTTTCGTTCTATAGAAGATAAATAAATGAATATTCATTTCTCCCTACATATACATAATATTTTGCAAAGACTGGTTAATCTTATTACATTTTTCTAAATCCTTATTCATTTTTTAATATCAGTTAAAGAACTACTGTGAGCTTAAATTTCAAACAGTATTAAAATGATTTGAAATCTTGAAGGTACATAAAATAACCAATGACATTCTTCTTATTCTTTAGATTAGCATACCGTTTTGAATATTTAAAAATATTTTGCTAAATAGAACGATTTCTATTCTATTTTCTTCCCAGCCGGTTTTTAGTTGTAGTATAGTAATGGATTGGGAATAAATTTAATCAGGATTCGAAAGATATAAATTTATAAAAGCACTTAAAAATGATCAATTTTTTCTTGATTCATAGTTTTTTCTTGATTCATTGGATTAACGTCCCGTTGTGAAATACAAGAAGACGATTTTGGACGAATCTTGTTATTTTGAATGATGATCTGATGACAGGTACGAAATCAAAAACTTAACAATGCTTTCAATATTTCCACGTCATACCAACGCGAGGATTTTTTCATAGTTTCAGTCACTTATTTAAAAGTATAGCCATTTGAAGAATCAAAACTGTATACAGTGAAATGTGATACAATCACATGATAAAAATGCTTTATTCACTCCATCTCCATTATCCACCCTGTTTTTCCTCTTTCTTTTGAAAATATGCTTTTTGATGAACAGATCTCCTTTTTCCTTTGTTTGGGAAATTTCGGGCTAAGAGAAGCTATGTTTGGCGTAATGCTAGCTTCTTACAGAAAATTTTCCCAACTATTATTTTCAATCCATTTCGAATAAAGTTCTTAGCCCTTGAAAAATCGATTAGAATGGATTCCTTGTCTGTTTTTGGTTTTATTCGATTACCTCCGAGTTTATTTATTTATTGTTTTTGCTATCTTTGTATGATCTTGATTTTCATCGTTCTCTGTTTTTTCGCTGCTGCGATTGAGCGCTACTTAAATATTGTTTACATTTTTTCTAATTTTATTTTCGAAATTTTATTCTATAAATGCTATTGTTTATAAATAAAAATAATTTTTATTTCTTTGTTGTTCTTGTTTAAAGTTTTAGTTAAGATTCTTTTTAAAATTTATTCTAATTTTTCTAGTTGATGGTTTTTAAACTCCATTATCCATCCTAATCCATCCTTCTGATTAAGAATCGCAACGGATACTGACGCAGGTGGAAGGAAAGGTTTTCTATTTACAAAGATATAGGATGTTTTTTATCACTTTCTCTAAAACATATCTCATGTCCATTATGGAGCATTCATGAAAAGAATGAATGTACATAGAACTTAAAATGTGTGTAAACATCATACTTTCTTCTAATTTACAGTGAATACTTAAGAAGTTTGCAAGAAAGGCAGGTTATTTATTACTAAAGAAAAAGCAATTTTTTTATTTTTATGTTTTGATTTATTTTATGACTGAATTTTAGTTCAAAGAAAATTTTGCACATATCGATGGCACCACGGAATAAAATTGCGATTTTGGAGATTTTCAGGTGAATGCAACTTTAGTTCCATTTCAAAATCAGCTGAAATCTGCCAAAGGCACTAAGTGGATGGTCGAACCTTAGCCAAGGAAAATGGTTGACGCATTTTCACTTATTTACAAAAATGCGTCCTTTTGTAACATATATTCAGAAATCTGTCCTCTTTGTAATTTTGGATGAATCGGCTTTAGAAAATATTTCGCGAAGCTGCCACATTCGTTACTTTGGCATAGTAATCTTTGCAGAGTATTTTGGTAACACATATCACAAATGGCTGTCTATCCCGGAAGGAAAGCTAAAACATCTTATGAAGATGCGCCATAATACGATAATACTCAAGAGTTAAATTTATTGGAAATTGAAAGCAATCAGGAAATAACAATGCATTTGATAACTCTTTTTAAATCTAAAAAATATTTTCAATTTCTCAAAAATAACTTTACCCTCAAATAGTCCAAACTTGTAGCTGTAATTATCTGAATTGTATTTCACAAATTTACAGTCCCTTTTTTCAGGTGAGTGACTTCTAACAAGAGAAATCGAATATGTAAAAACCAGCCACGTTCCTGTTCAGACAATTTGAAAGTGAATCAAGATCTAAAACCAAGCAACGGAAAAAAAATCAAGAGCGCGAAGGCAAACCATGGGTGATATTGAAGGGGGGAAAATAAGAACACACACATTAGTTGGCTTAGCCCAAAACAGGGGCAACCGAAAATCCGATTCTGACTTAGTTCTTAGACATTAAGAATAGCAATTCGCCTCCGCTCAATATGTCACTCAGTTGTATGTAATGAGTGAATTTTAGTGCTTTCCAACACTATTTGGTGTGGAACGCCATCCTTTGTCTGTCTTACTGTTTCATTCATTTTCTGTCTTCTTTTCTCGTTTCCATATTTTCGTTGATAACTGAACTCTCAGAGTAGAGAAGTAAGTAAATAAGAATGAAAACGAAAACAAGAATTTTTTAAAATAATTTTAGTGAGTTCTGCAACTCTGCAGACCTGAAGGACGAGTCGCAACTGCATTTGGGTAAAGCTCAATAATACGCACAACGTTAAGAGCCAATAATTAAATATTAGGCTATTTTCATGTTATATCTTACACTGTAAAAAAAAATCCCGTAAAATTTACGGTTTTAAACTGGCAGCTGGGTTGGTTGTGCAAAACCGTAAAAGTTACGAAGTAAATACGTAGGCACAACGGTTTTTTACCATACAGGAACAAGTTTTTCCCGTAAAAGTTACGAAGTAAATCCGTAGTCACAACGGTTTTTTACCGTATGAAATCAAGTTTTCCCCGTAAAAATTAAGTCATCGAAGTAAGTGACGTCATCGACTGAGTTGAGTTGTTTTTCTCCTTCTGTTCGAGTTGAGTTGAAATGTGCTGATGTGTATTATCAATTAGGAATATTAATTTATCAAGGCTTAATTATTAATTTCAATTAGTTTAATCAATATAATTTTTAATTGAACTTACTTGGACGATTTCGATGCAAGATAGTGACAGAACTTCTAACTCCTCCGAGCCGGGGATCGAAACCGCGTTCATAGAAATACAAGGCAGTCGCTCTAACCACTAGACCACCGGAGACTTCATAAAATGAAGTAAAAATAATCTATTTGAGTTTTAAAGTCACTATAGCTCTAGTGGCGCCACCTAGTGGTGTAAAAATCAACTATTGCCAGAACACGTGTTTTAAGGTTAGCTTCCATGAGTGACAACAGGTTACTGCAGCATGTATAAATAATAGCGGAGATGGAACCCTATTAAAAACATGAAACGAATGCAATAAAATTACATTTAAGAAAAGGGAAAGTTATCGTACGGAAAGCAATACCGTATGACGAAAATTAGAATTTGAACTGACGGTTTTAAACCGTTTATGGCTGGAGCGGAAAACGGTGAAAAACCGTTTTGTCAACAAAACAGCTTTAAACCGTCAAATATACGGGAAAATTCCGGGTAGAAAACGGATATTTTTTACAGTGTAGATTTTAATTTTCTCAAGTTGTCCTTCCATTTTTTATCAAGTCGATAGTTGCAACTATCTGCGAATCTAACTAAATAGCAATGTGGCAATCATCATATCATTAGCAATCTTTTTGACGTGAAAGCGTCTATCACAGTGATAGTTGGTCGAACTTTCTTCTGTGACAAAATACCGTCATATTTGAATCGCTAATAACTACGAGACTCATAATGCGAAAAGAATGGTTGACCCCACGACGGATAAATCATAACTGCAAGAGTTTGCCTCATAGTATTTGTTTTGCCTGTGACGTCATCGGACCAGTGGAGGCGCATGCCCATGATTGTTATGAATTAGCTTTATGTAAGGTTATAAATAAGTATAGCGTGGACACGCATTTAGATAGGAGGTTGATTGATTCTGGTGTCATTTTGAAGAGCTTGAGGAGTATTACTAGGACACAAAGTGATACAATAAAAAATATTTATCAGAATATAAATAAAAATCGGTATTAAATTAAAAATTTCAAACTCCGCATGTTTTTTGATCATAACATGCAGAGTTTTCTTTTTCTAATTGTACGAAACTTACAGAATACTTGACAATACGTAAAAGAAACATTGTATTAAAATTTGAATTCAGAAATTTGAATATTAAGAGAAATATCAATATTTGTAATAAATAGTGGTTTACTGCGCATACACGAAATGTAGTTCTATATACTGTCAACAGATGGCGCCATCAGAAGCTACTCTAAATAAAACATAAGAACGGCGCAGTTCGGGTCCGAGCCGTAAATGTTTCGTGAAAACGTCGAGATAAATCATTAAACAAGTATTTCGTATTAATATGTAATTTAATTTTCGATCTATTTAATAAAATATTTACACAGAGTAGTATAATGTTTACAGAATAGATAAATCACAAGTTTATGGCATGTAGCAAGGGTCTGTGGTAGCTTGTGATTTATCTATTCTGTAACCATCATACTACTCTGTGTAAATATTTTATTAAATAGATCGATAATTAAATTACATATTAATACGAAATACATGTTTTATGATTTTATACCGACGTTTTCACGAAAATTCTACGGCGCAGACACGAACTGCGCCTTTCTTATTTTTCTCTATCCATCACATTTCTTACGAATCTGCCATCGTTTGAAAGTCCGCAGTACCAACATAATGGAAAATATTCATGCTCTGAACTAAATGAAATTTTGTAACTTTTTCAAGCTTATTTAAAAATGTTCAATGAAAGAACTTTACAAATTCAAAACATTTGAATTCCAGATTCTAATTCTTCAGAGGTATCTGAATATTCCAAATCTCTTTCCTCAAAATGAACTTTTTATTATTTTGTATTTTGGGCACCAGAGTGACAATATGTAAAATTATGCTAAATAATTATAACTTTAATCTGTTCAAAAATGCGCAAATTTGTTCTTTCTAATCTTATTCGAAGATTAAAGAAATTATTATTGTATGTTTAACATTTTTCTATTTTATAAGTTTTAAGTTGTGTTCTGAACTTGGATCAAGCTGGCGTTTTTCCGTACCGCTAGTGAACAAAATCTCCTTGTCCGTAAAGATGAATCAAACTGCTAAATAAGTATTTATCCTTTTGGAAGTTTTATCGGTATGAGACTGTAATATTTTCCAGTTTCACCCATGCAGCTCTAAAGTAAAGATAGATTGTGCAAAAGAAAATGACAATCACGATTGAACTGTATTATATACGATGATGATGATTTAGATGATCTTCTATCTCTATTCATCCAATATTCATTCATTTTTCTGATCCCTCTGGAAATGCATTGTCATTTTACAATAGCTGAGCATTCTTTCAAGGGAAATATTATTTTCCACTCAAAAAATAATAATAAAGACATTCTGAGAAGGATTTTTCCCTTCAATTGAAAATTTCAAGAATCGAATATGTTTCTTCGCTTTTATGTGGAAGTCATTTGTAGTATAAGTGTCCCAGTATGTCATTTTAATAGTTTATTTCCTGCTTAAGTTCATTCTGTCTGAATTCAAAAGTATAATTTATTGGATGAATTTCGAATGATTGCATTCATTCATATCCTTCAGAATTGAAAATGAGAATGAGAGCAATGTAATATTAGAATAGCATAACTTACCAAAGTAATGTTAATCTTATTCTTACTGTTGGTCAGACAATAAGCACGAAAATACCTAAGTGGTGCAAAAGGGAGAGAAATTAATTAATCTGTCCAGAGGAAGAGGTGATATAATCAGCAACACCCTGATGTTGATAATACGTTAAAATATATGAACAACCGCTTCGCCTTAAAGCTATATCACACGAACAAAATTTGCCAACCCAATCCTCAACTCAACCTTACGTTCAACTCAAAACTTGCGAATTGAGTTTAATCTGCCGTCTGATATGGAAGTTGGGGTTGAGGAAAATACACTCAACCCTGTCGATTTCTCGCGACAGAGTTGACCCAATCTTGTATCTGAACCAATCGGATGAATTGTTGACTGCTTTCGTCATAACACACAAAGTCATACTCAAAGATGGCGGCTCCCATGAAGTGGTCGTGCTCCCGCTGCTATGCATTGCCTCATATTTCGGTGCATCCTCTTTATTAACCTTCCAGCGGGCTCGCGTTTTCAAAATCATTCAAGCATTGTGCATCGTATTACATATTTATATCGTTCTTTCATAAATTTAAATGCAATTTTTATTTATAAAATCTTTGTTTACTATTAAGCTAATAAATAAAGATAACATAAATAAAAGTAGTATTTATTTTTGTGAAACAGCACGATATATTTATGTAATACGATGCACGATATATTTATGTAATACGATGCACGATATGTCGTAAAATTTGTGCAGGCGCGCCCGCTGGAAGGTTAATAACGTGTATAGAATCAAAATAAGCGACGACAAGAAGCAACCACGAATAAGATTTTCGCCAAATATAAGGATAGAGTTATATTTCTGATGGTCGGAAAATAAAAACTGCTACCAACTCCTTACCCAACGCTGGCAACCCTAGTTCGGTTGAAATTGGGATCAGAGTTGGAGATGCAGTTGAGTTGGCGGTTGCGTTGATTGTATTTTTGTCCGTATGATAAGCGCTTTAGAATACGTCTTAGGATTATAAAAAGAGCGCTATCAATTGCACAACTTTCTCTCTAAATATAGCGTTACGGTTGTATTACACAGTTATATTGATTATAGTACAGATCAGCTCTTTAATCCCGAGGCGACTTTTTCTTCTAGCCCCTTTAAAATCGAGAGTTTTGGGGAGAAAGCCACATGAATTGGACTCTTCCAACCTGGGTGGTCATTACCCCACCACCCCACACCCTGCTATAACCTTCCTTTAAGGCGCAGGGAAATGGGCTGTGGTTGGCAAGGATCATTGTAACCCCCTACTGCGCTTATCTCAGAACCTCACCTCCCCTCAAAAGAAGCCAACCGCCTCAGACCGGCCTTCGTCGCTGTTAAGGGGAAATTTTTATTCCTCCCGGGACCGCCTCGATCGGTGTGAGAGGGTTAAAACCAATTTTTTTCCCAAAAACATCAACTATTCTTAAAAGCATTGGGATCATAACAAGGACTTAAAATATGTTAAGTGACACTCTGAGAATCTTAGCCCGCAATGTCATCTTGATTGGGACTTCACAAATTTGAGCGCCCTGGGCTAAAATATTTTGGAGCCCCATCAGAACAGTAACTAGGGATCTGAGCGCCTATGGCTCAATGGAAATTCGTAGTTAATAAAATAATTAAGGAGCGTATAAAGTTATAAACATATTTATTATGCAAATATTAGAACATATAAAATTATTTAACATATTTAAAATTATAACTATATGAATTTTTGGATCAAAATTGAAATAAGATCAGTATAGTAAATTTTTATGCACCCTTGGATCAATGGCGACCCAACTAGCTCATTGGATGAAACGGCCCTGTTGACTGGTTACTCACTATAACACAATGGAGACATGTAAAAAATATATCAGAAAAGAAATAATGAGTGTTATAGTGTCATATGAGGAATAGGAGTAGAATTAGAGTAGGATAGGAGAGGAATAGGAGTGTCATATTATGGGATTAGAATTAGAGTAGGATAGGAGAAGAATAAGAGTGTCATATTATAGGAGAAGAATTAGAATAGGATAAGAAAAGAATAGGAATGGAATAGGAATGTCATATTACAGGAGTAAAATAGGAGTGTCATATTATAGGACTAGAATAGGAGTGTCATATTATAGGAATAGAATAGGAGTCTCATATTATAGGAGTAGAATAGGAATGTCATATTATAGGAGTAGAATTAGAGTAGGATAGGAGAAGAATTAGAGTATGATAGGAGAAGAATTAGAGTATGATAGGAGAAAAATAGGAGTGGAATAGGAGTGCCATATTATAGGACTGGAATAGGAGTATTATATTATAGGAGTAGAATTGCAATACAGATCGTTTTCGAAAGGTTCATGTAATTAATGTACAAATATCGGTATAAATATCCTACCGAGATTATTGTTATTCTGCCATTCTTAACTATTGAAACAAAACACTTTTCATTCAGAGAACCATCAGTGACGTTAGAGAATTCATTTAATGAAACAAAGAGTAAATTTCAAACTGAAATCTTCCATTTATCATATTTAAGTGTAATTTATGATGATTTAATCAGTGAGAGAAAAATGCAAATTAACATTCATTTTCCTTTTTTACGATCTGCAATCAAACTACGGAGTAGATAATCATATCCAGATAGAATGGCGAATTAAATTATCTTCATACACAGGCTAATAAGAAAGCATTCCGTATCATTAAAATTAAATTAAACTCTTAGCAAACGCACTTTTATTTTGAATTCAGCATTCATTTTAGTAAAGGACTCAAAATTAAAACAAAAATAAATGAGCAACCTTCAAGAGACAACGCAACAAAGCGAAAACTAAACAAGCATCAAATCGAGAAAAAACGGATTTCATTAGCAAACTACGACATCTGTTAAAAGGAGCATTTTATTCTGTTTTGCGTTTGTCGCGACATATTTAGAATTTAATAATCGTTGAAGAAAAAAATCGTTTGCTAAAGCTTTGCCTAAACAGCCTCTCTGAAAGAAGAAAGAAGAGAAAACAAAAATGACAGTTTTCTGATTAGAAATCTGGCAACAGCTGAGAGACTGACGATGCCACCTTTGATTTTCTTATAGCTTTGATGGACGAGGGGAAAGAAGAGGGTTGAAGAGTACTTGCAAGCTGCCAATGATAGAACTTTTCTCTTTCGCAAAGCCTTATTTGCTATATTGCCGCTCAACCATAGTTTGCTTTCAGAGTTCTTTCTTTTGGCTTTCGATCGCATATGCTAAGTGCTATGCGAGTCTTTTTTTCTCTTGTATTTTTGGATTTCTAAAATGAACTTCAAATATTCAAAAGAGATTTTTATTTATGAAGTCGTGATGAATCATAATTTGCTGTCCAAAGTTAATTTAGAGAAAGGGTTTCGCTTTTAAAGTTTCTGATAAATTTTGCAGATTATTTTGCTTCTCTTTTGAAAGAGAGCAGTAAAATAAAGTTTTTTTAGAAAAACTTTGTATTTAAGCTTTATTTATTAGCTTTCGTGCTTCAAATTAAGAATCCAAAAATCTTTTACCAATTGGATGCGCGTAGTAGCTTCAAATACTAGATAAAGACAAATTGCAAGAAAGGATTTTTTATTATTAAAATAATTGCAAATCAGAGGTTTATGTTAAATTCTACTAACAAAAATTTGAGAGAGAACCCATGGGAGTTATTTAAAGATAATTTTTCGTACTAAATAAAATGTATTTTAAAACATTACACATTATTACTCTCATTTTTATAAATTAAGTATATTTGAGAATAGCAGAAGAAAGTGTACAAGACCAAGCATTTCTGATGGAATCGAACAACACACCATTTCTAGAAGAACTAGCTGAAGCAAGCCATCAGTTTTGTTGAAAGGGAATTGCTGGCTTTGGTGAAGAACATAAAAATTTCGTTGTTGTGACAGAGGGCAGTTCCAACACGGAGACTGTGATAGACCAATTGCTATGAACGAGGGGAAACACATGCAGGATTTTTTACACTTACAGGTAACGCCTTTTTAACGCTTACAGGTAATTTTGTAAAATTACCTATAAGCGTTAACATGACGACACACACAGCGGTTCCAAGAGAGTGGGAAAATGATTCGAATCATTAGTACATGTGGTCCTTGGTTTACAACGCCACAAGACGGAGGCATTTGGCAGAAACTCATGAAGAAAAACAGGCGAAGCAGTGTAGAAAATCTATCCCGACAGCTGTCGGCATCCACGGGTATGACTGTTTCGAGACCAAATGTGTACACACAGTTCGATCTATAGCCACAAACCTGTCAGATATATTCCACTTATAGCAGTCCTTAACTCTTTAATTCCGAGGAGACTTTTTTTCTTGTAGCCCCTTTAAAACCGGGCCTTTTTGGGAGGATACGGCGTGAATTGGAATCGCCCAACCGGAGTGGTCATTTATCCCACCCCCGCTATAACTTTCCCTTAAGGCGTAGGGAAATGTGCTGTGATGGGCAAGGGTAATAATTGGACCTCCTACCACGCTTATCTCCTAAGCGATATCAGTCAAAAAAAGCCAACCGCCTCAGGCTGGCCTTCGTCGTAGTTAAGGAAAAATTTGAATGCCGCCACGGACCGCCCCGCTTGGTATGCGATGCTTAAGCAGGGTAGCAGACATGAAGTGGAAGAGAAATCAGAAGACTCTTCTTATCTATCTCGATCTGACTAAAAACCTGCGGGGAATTATTTGCATGGGGTTGACAAGAACTGTGTCCAACACGCCGAAGAAGTTCGAAACAAAACATTTTTACGACATTATTTGCTCAAATATAAAATGATACTTCCATGCAAGAATGAAAATAGTTGTTAAGTGAACACTTAGTAAAACTGAACATTAACAACAATAGAAAAGCAATGGAAAAGCTTCTTGGATAACACTGAGCATAAAACAAATAAAAACAGAGAGAAACAAAATACACACAGATACGAACGCTATTAACAAATGTGTTGATTACGAGACAAATATTTATATTCAGGGGATTAATTGATTGTTTGATTTTATGAAAAAAATTCCCTGTCTTTTCTGGACAATTTAAAACAATCCGTATTGGAAAATTCCTATAATTATGAAAGTTATGAAGGAAAATGTATCGGCTTTTCAACATAAGCATTGAATATAGCCATATCTTTAAAGCGTTATATCTCAAAATGTGTTTTTTTGATATTGCGCGCACGATGTCTCAAGAACTATTGAAAGATAAAATAATTTAGATAAAATTTTACCGAATATACATATATGTTCCTATGTTCTACAAATTAAACCACATTTTTGTACATATTTCTGCAAAGAGTTTTCTTTTTGGAAGGGGTCAGAAAGGTTGAAATTTTAATTATTTTTAACGTTTTTATTTTAAATTGGAATACAAAATAGAAGTTAAATTTAAGTGTTAATAAATTGAGGTGTTCAGTTTCTTAAACAGCCTGTTCGGATTACTCAGATACTCAAAATATTGTGTTTAGATAAATATTTTATCCGTAATCATGCGCGCAAGGTGACTATCCCATTTTTTCTCCAAAAATTATACCCATATTTATTACTCTCTCAAATAAATGCATACTAATATGAAGGTTTGAAAATGTGTGTATTATAAGAGAAATGACAGATATTTTTACAGATAAATTAATTGACAGAAAAAAGTGAGTTTGTGAATTGCATTGTTTCAGAGATATAATTTATCGAATGTGACAGTTTTCCACTGTATTTTTTAGGTTTAAGAGTCGTATGTCCCCTAAATGGAGAAACAAGGATGCAGCTGACATCTTCATGGATTAAAGTTGAATTATGCCGTTTATAAGTTATATATACGAAAAAGGAAATAAAAGAACTTGACACCAGGATGTGGGGTGTTTGTTATGCACTGACAAATACAGGTTTTTTACTGAGGTTAGACTCTCCTCGTGTCTTCATATATGGAGAGCACCAGTAATCCGTTAAACCAAGAAAAAGAAATGGCATTGTACACCGCCACTTTATCCATAGGTGACGTTGAACATGTTTCAGGTGGCATTCTCTAATAGTTCCGTATGCCAAACGCTGAAGTATGACGAGTATATTTATCGGAACATCATTCTACAAAAACACGAAAAATTTCACGAAAAAAACACGAGAAAAATTTCCCAAGTCTTTTTGAACCCTTGCCGAGAAGGTTCATAACTTATGCTTGAACGGATTCTTTATTCTTGCGCTGCAGTTTTTTCGGGTTGAATTTCTTTGTCTTTATTCTCATTTGGAATGTTTTTGTCTACCTTTGTACTTCGCATGCAGAGGCATCTTGCGCTCTACTAACCCCTTAACTGCTGACGAAATCTTGCACAATTCGCTCCCCAATGCCACTTGATCCTACATGGTACAACTTTTTTGTTGTTCTTACCGTTGCATCTCTCTCCCATATTCGAGACATGGGCATATCCCA
>BGPR01027786.1:5718-20464 GCA_013235015.1 Araneus ventricosus
TAGAAGCGGACTGGACATGCGCGTAATTCAAAACTATGGTATGTTGGTATGACCAGCTAGCTAGGTCTTGGCTCTTGATACTTAATTGAGGCGTCAGTGTGACCCTTGGGCCAAAACGTTTGGAGTCCCCCTGATTATAAGGACCAGTTGGGTCACTTAATTTCAATTACTGAATTCTATCCACTTACATATTAACCTATGCAGTAGTGTTATACGTAGGTGGTTCAAAAAGTAAGGTAACAAGTCCTCTGAGAGAAAAGATTTATTCACGAAATCAAAGAAATGGATAAAGATAAAGATAGAAAGGCACTGGTACATATTACTTTTCCGCATAATCACCATGGTTGCTGAAGCAGTTTGGCAATCAGTGCACCAATTTATGGAACTCGGCATGGAAGAAATCAAGGTCCAGGCCGCGGAGCCATTTAACGACGGCTTCTTGGATTTCGCCATCGGTTCTGAAATTGCGACCTGCGAGGTGCTTCTTCAATATTCCGAAGAGATGGAAATCACTTTGTGTGAGATCCAGGCTGTAGGGAGGGCGTTCCAATGCCTGTATTGTTTGATAGTTTTGCACATCTGTTTAGTGACACCAGATGATTCTCATCTCTTCGGACTATTCAAGAAGCACCTGGCAGGTCGATATTTCAGAACCGATGTCGAAATCCAAGAAGCCGTCGTTAAGTAGCTGCGCGACCTGGACTTCTTCTATGCCGATTTCGATAAATTGGGGCACCCATGGTCCAAGTGCTTCAACAACCATGCTGACTACGTGGAAAGTTTAGTTTAGTTATATTAAAGTCCCGTTTTGAAGCAACAAGAGGGCTATTTTGGGACGGACCATGTAATTTTGAACCACGGTCAGAAGACGAGAGAGGGCGACACCTGAGCTGGTACCCCCTTCCAAACTTCCACGCCACACCAACGGGAGGGCGTTTTGCCACTACGTATGATTTAGCGTACAGCAGGCCCCATACACGGCGGATCTTCAATGGAATCGGGTTTCGAACCTGGAGCCCTCCAGCTCTAGCCCCGAGACCTTACCACTAGGCCACCACGGCCTCTGACTGGGTGGAAAAAGTAATATGTACCAGTGCTTTTCTACCTTTATCTATCTCTTTAATTTCGTGAATAAAAATTGCTCTCAGAGGACATGTTACCTTACTCTTTGAACCACCTACGTATAATAAAATGAAGAGTAACCACATTTAAAAAGAATATGAAAGATGCTAGTAAGAAATATTATATGATGGATTAATCTATGTCGCATATCTAAGTGTTTCTGATAAACGGTTGAATTACATAATGGATTTATAAGAAGAATGCATGCATGTACAAAGTTTAGCCTCTTGTATTGTCTATTGTTTTTAATAATAAAAGAAGGATACTCCTCTAAGTTTTATACACTTTCATGCAAATTTTAAGAAGGTAGATAATATTAACAAAGCTGTATATGCGTCTCTGTAATAACTGCTGCACATAAATTATTTCCATATGACATATAATATAGCACACGTAATAGTTTTAATTACTTTAATAAACATTAAAAGTATAGTCGCTCCTTCAAGTACATATTTAGGTAGCTTTCAACGTTTAATTGAATTTGTGTTGTATTCTCAGGTAAAATAAGTATATATGTATTTAATTTAAATGAATATATTTCAATCAAGCAGCACGTTGGTTTATAATTAGTTATATTTGGAAGAATATTCTAGTTTAATATGTTCCACAAAATTGATTTTTGTAGAAGAGTATATCAAAGTAAGACAGAAATATGCATATGGGCACCTGGAATATATATATATATATATATTGTTACAAACCTGGAAAGTCGCTTCCCAGCAATGCGAGTCTTATGGTTGGGAAGAGAGTTTTACAAGGAGAGTTTTACATGGAGTGACCTCAGCGACAGTTATGGCACCCTGACCTTGGCGACAGTTATGGCACCCTGACCTTGGCGACAAACTTGGCGACCTTGGCGACAAATAGATGATTCCCGAAAATGCAACCCTTTTCTCGATATTTCTACTAGGAAAGGGAATACACGAGAAAACACCATGTGACGTCACGGCCTGTCGGAGAGAATATTTAAGGACGGCACTTAGATC
The DNA here is from genome assembly GCA_013235015.1 of Araneus ventricosus. Taxonomy (NCBI): domain Eukaryota; kingdom Metazoa; phylum Arthropoda; class Arachnida; order Araneae; family Araneidae; genus Araneus; species Araneus ventricosus. Next base: position 7,827 of record BGPR01027786.1, read on the forward strand.
AGATGAGCGTCTTGATCGACTGGTTACTTTGCTTTGAAGCGCGAACGTCTTCGGAGTTCTATCCGCTGTGTGAGCTAATCAGCTGCTGAGCTGAGCTGTTATTGTCGTTACAAGTTATTTGCTGACTGTTTGTGTTGTTAGATATCAAAGTGCTGAACTGTCATTACCTGTGAATTGTTGTCTATTTACATTGGTAATCTGTGCAAGGACTATTGTTTCCTGTACCTGTGCTACGTGTTTTCCTGCATATTTGTAAATAAACCTTCATTCTCCATTATCCTGCGTGTTGGACTGTTTACACCATACACCACAGAGAGGCCTTTTGCTACAATATATATATATAACAAATACGAAACAAACATAGCAGAAATGTAAAAGCAACATATACAAAATAAACATTCATAAAACAAAATGTCAAGAAAAAAATCTGCGGTAAGTAAAAGCCGAAAGTGGAATATATATATAAAAGGGGAAGATAAAATAAAATAGAAAAATATAACTTGATATTTTCGTAAACATCCGGTCACTACATGACGCGTTCAGTTATTCCCTTTGTCACGTCTCCCGTTGGTAGCATCTCTCAGTTTTAGGTTCAATTTCATTTCTTTATTTGTATTTCTACATTCAAATTCTTTCAATGATCATATTGTTTCAGGATCAAAGGGACAGATGTTTTTTTTTAGCTATATGCCAACACTGTTCACCAGAAAACATTATGATTTCACTAATTTTAACGGTTCGTATAGATTTTGCACAGTGAGCATTTATACGCTTTTGAGTTACTACAGTCTCTCCCATTTTATTTTAACATTTTTTGACTTTCATAGATATATATATATATATATATACAACCTCCTCCCATTTTAACCCCAGTTATTTAATTTGAACCATGCGTTTTAACGATATCATTTTTATATTTTAGACGAAGACTCAGTTTTAGACATCTTAGAAAAATAAAAAAATTGCCAATGTATATTTAGAATATGTTTATATGGAAAATATGAATTAAGAAAAATCTGCATCTTCATTCAAAGAGACAATTTTGTGAAGGAGTAAATAATTAAAAAAAAGATGAATAATGACATTATCTACAATGCTCCAGTAGTTTTTTAATTGGGGCCATCTCTTATTAAATACAGGGCAATTGGTAGATTCAATAATTCAAAGGTGTTTAATTTCAATTTTTTTTTTTTAAATTCAGGCATTGAAGTGAATGTGTCAGATAGTACCTCTGGTTCCGGTTATTCTGGCTAATTCGAATAAAATACACAAACTATGAGTTGTTTTAATCAGATTTTCTTCTTTATTTAATAGTACCTTGTACCCACTTTGTTTTGCTTCATTTGCAGTGGTGTCCTATCAGGTGGCCTGTAATTTTTTTGGTGAAAGCCCACTACCCAGTGACAGCTCGTCAGTTCGAAACAAACAGTAGTTCTGCAAGTTGTATAGACTTGATTTTGATTAATTTTGTGTTGATTATCTTGGATATATAATATTATTCTACTTTAAAATTCTGATGGTTTTGGTTATAAGCAAAAAAGCATGGGAGAAAAATTTGTTTTTCATGTTTTTTTGGCTTCTGCTAAAATTCCAACAAAAAATTATTGAACAACCATGGATTCATAATCAGCACCAGAAATATAAGGCTAAGAGTACAACAGTCAGTTTACTTCTTAACCACAGAAAAACTGAAAAAATGTAAATGAAGTCGCCAATCGTGAGCTGGGAAAAAGTGCAGCTCAAATGAATACAATTTTAAGCAGAGAAAGGTTCTTCCTTTAGCGTTGATCATTGCGTTAATTTCTGATCCTCTAGGCAGGAATAAAACTTTTGCAGCTCTGGTCTACTCCTCTCTTAATTCATTGATTTTCCGTCTTTTCACTTTTTTATTACTTTTTTTTGCCATTTTCGTTGATCACTGAATTAAGGTGGAAAAGTATTAGTCAAAGAAAAATACAAACTTTTTTAAAATAATTTCAGGGTAACTGCCGCTCTTATGTGGACAGCTATCCACTGCCACTTACCACAACTGGGAGTCAAACCCTCTCTGGCAGCAGGAATTATTTGATAATAGTTTGTATTTATAAAGAATGTTGTAGTTAGGTTGTGGTATTTTCAATAAAGCGAGCCTTTTAGAGATTGTCTTTCCTTTATTTGTATTCACCCAACACACACCAGACGATTAACACAGAACTTATATTAGTAGAGATAAAACACATATTTAGTAGAATTAATAACTAGGCAACCAAACTGTGCCTAGTCATAAAATATAAAAAACTGGCAGGAAAGTACGATACAACAATTCTACTCTCAGGACTTACATACCATACTTAAAAGAAAGATTGCCATGGCGCCATCTATGGGTAGCATTGGTTTAGATGTTAGTATATGAATAATAGATTTACTAAAAATCAAGATAATGAATTTATGCAGACGATGTTTTGTGAGTATAATAGGCATTTTATAACATTTATAAAAAAATTCTGCGTTTTTGTAATTCTTTTATAATAAAGGAGATGGAACATAGTAAAAATGAAATCTTCATATCGGATTTTATTTTATCAATTGTCGTCTACTTCTCAGTAACTTATTTCAGCTTTCCTTTTTTTTTTAAAATACTTCCTGCTGTAACTCAAATCAATTTATTTTGTTCATTGAGGAAACTTCAATTAAGTAAATTTCTCCTTATTTTAAATATATGAAGGAAAACATAAAGTTGAATATTATGCTTAAGCAAAGGTATCATACGGCACCAAAGACTTCTTAGTACAATATCAGATTAGACAGTCAGTCAATTTCGCTGCGTGCAGTGTTTAAATAAAGAAATGTCAGTTTTGTCTCTTATGACCTTTCTTTTTTAGTCTGACAGAATTTATTCAACATCTTAAAAGTTTAGAAAAAATTTTTTAAGTATAATTAAAATAATCTCAAAATAATTTTTTTCATTCAACAAGAATATGTTTCAGAATTTATTGGAAAATAAAATTTGATATTTTTACGTTCTGAACCTCATAATGTGAGTTGACATTCTCAAACTCAAATTTTCAGAAATATATTCACATTATTTATTACGTACCTAAATTAGATGAAATATTGAATTTGGTATTTTAACAAACCTTGTTTCCTTTGTGACTCATATTTTAATTTGCCCGAAACAGTTTATCAATATTTATAATTTAGCTTCAACTTTATTTGAATCAGAAAAGTTGCATTTATATTCAAATTTATAAATCTGGTAGATTCATATATAATTCTTGGTATATCAGCATCGGTTTCACCATGTTGGTTGAAACCTATAAAATCTGGAAAAGAATAAAGCTTTCACATCTTGTCATTTTCCCGTGAATAAACCTTAAAATAAGGAAAAAATCAAAAATATATTTTTTAAAACCACGAAAGTCCATATTTGTTTTATTTATTTTTTTACCTTTTATCTCTGTGTCTTGAAACAAAACAAACTTTCAATGAAGTAATTAAGCATATTTTTTGCATAAAAGTAGAAAGCAAAAATTAATGAATGAGTGGAACAGTTAACTCTCAAAACATATTGAAGGCAAGATATAGATATGTTTTAAAATTAGGAAAAACTGTTTTCAGTTTGCATCAAACGCAAAAATTAGCGCAGACGATACGGATATCTTCTGTATTTTCAGTTGGCATCACTTAAAGTCAATGAGCAGCAGGAGAAAGGCATTAATGAAATAAAAGCCTATGATAATTCAAGTGCGTGAGCAAAAAGCCTTTTAAGCGATATTGAATGGGTGGAATTTTTCAAATAAACTTTCAATTGTTTGCTCACACACTTATTTCAATTCTAACGTTCTCAAGGAATTGAATTATGCTGGCTGCATTAAAACAATCAGGACTAATGCTTTTTTTCGAAGTATGTTTGTTTATTTTATTGAATTTTCAGCATTTGGAAAAATGTTCTTTAAAAGTTTATATTAGTCTATTTTTCATGAATTTTCCAATGTATTCTCTTCCATAATGTTCCATGCTCGCTTTTATTTTTTGTAAAATATCTGGTATTAAATTTCATATTGAGTTTATTAGATGAAAACATCTTTATCTAACATCTTTTAATTTCATGGCTTCTTAAAACGCTAAACAACAAAGGGACCAATAACAAATTTCAGCATGATAATCGTTATGAGCTGACATACTGTCTGTGAATTGCGTCATGATGGTGGCGAATCAGGATTTGAGTCTCTGAGCCTAGGCTGAGTCAATTTTTATCATCGTACTGGTGTCAAACCTCTGGCTTATGTAAACTAAAACACTTTTAACTTTACACAGACTTCTCATCTGACAATAAGAATCATATGAAAAGAATACAAATAATTTCCGATAATTTAATAAAAATAAATAAAATACTATATGCCCAAGTATCGGACACTTGCGAGATTTTCATTTTTTGTTCTTCAGTCGTTTTAACATTATCAAGAGGACATAAAGATCATGTTTCATTGAAGATTCAGTCCTGAGGGTAATTAAGGACAGCGTCTAGTGATGAAGATAAAGGTGTTTAGCCCACCCTTCAGAATGCGATATAAGATGAAACTTTCAGAAATAATAATGTTTGATATTAATATTTGGGATTTCGTAAACTCAGCTCAAATATTTGGGAAGATAATAGGGGTTTTGCCAATCTCAGGCACCACCTGTTTTCTTATAACATGCAGAGGATTTTCCTGATATATTATACGAGACTTGAAAGATAATAATATGTTAAGAAGCATTTATTAACAAACTTTGGGAAAAGAATTGCCCAAGGTACAGGAATTCTCTGGAAGCATTTTAGTAAATAATGTTTACTACATGCGCGTGCTTTAAGCGTAATTTTTCAACCACAACTTTAAAGCCAGATATGGGCAACTTATATAAAAATGTTCAGCCATTAGTAATTAGAAGGTAATCGGCATTACAACAGACAGATTTTAACTCACCATCGAGAAAGCTAAAACAGGGGTTGCACAATTGAGTATTTTTTTAACCTGTCTTTAAATAGTTATATTGGTGTATAGTGGTAGAAATTTGTTGAGATACCCATTGAACACATCTAATATTCTGTAACGAATACAAAAATATATGTAAGTGTAAATCTTTGAAAAGGAATTAGATAAAAATCGTTTAACATAAAGATATTCTCATTTAAAAAATATTGTTTGAAATTGCTTATATAATTTTATTGACAATCTGTGAATAATATAATTAAAATAATAAAATTTTTTGTTATTTATAATTTTTATTCTGCTGTGTTAAATTCATACGCAATTAGTAAATCTGCATGGGTATTCAGCTAAGGATACAACACTATTCAATATAACTATTTAAAATTATAATTAAAAAATGGTGGCTCTCATCTTTTAGCCATATATTGACGGGTTCAAATTCTGCTCTGTAATGCCGTCTGCAGATACTGGCAAATACCATTTGAATATTTTTATATGAGTTGCCCTATATGCATCAGGTGAAAGAAAAATTCTTCTGTTTCGCATGCGATAAACATTATTTGCTAAAAGTATATTCTGTAATATTTCAAATTCTTCCTGATTTTTGCAATTGTATACACATATTGTCTGTGATTTCAGTAATATAACTGAAACTCTGCATGTTATAAGCAAAAACAGTTAAATTTGAGATTTTTTAAACTTTTATATCTTCCAAATATTTGAGCTGGTTGCGAAAATTCCTATATATAAATGACTATGCGACAAACATTGACTGCCAGAAGTTTCATCTTGTGTCAGTATTCGTGGGGTGGGGCCAAACACGTGAAATACCTCAGTTTGTAGACAGGTCCACCTAAAATTGCCTCAGGACAGAATGTGTGATAACAAAAATGTGAGTTATTGTGTCTTTGTCCGAAGTTGAATAGTGGGCTGGAGTGCAACCATTCCGGAGAAATTACAAAATGTGAAAATCTGCAAGAATGTCGGATACTTTTTTGGGCATATCCAGTCTTATTAACAAAAAATTCTGCTGCGATCAAGGTGGACTGACAAGAAAAATGGAAAATTTTTCGAACAATAAGCCAGAAAGCAATGTTATGCGTTTTATTATTTTTTTAAAGAGTAAAGGCTGAAACAACTATGGTAATTTAAATAAGCTGCGAATTAAACCTTTCTGGGGGGGGGCTGCAGCTCCATGCCCCCATATGTATATACCACTCGTCATAATGCATGATGCAAAATCATTCAAGAAACATCAGAACCGTTAGTTCCCATTATTGATTGCATTTCACAACTTTTAACAGTCTTCTGTAAAATAATAGCAGTAATAAGACGTGTGAAATTCTTTAAATACTAGAGAATGATATATAGATTTCCTAAAATATTTTGGCCATTCATAAATTTTTTTAAATATTTGTAGTGCAGGGTGTCGCTTTGTTGAAAAAAACCAGGAAGCCCATTACCTCTGTTTTTAGAATGTAAAATTTATAGGTTTTGCTTGTTTTTTCCGACTCATGATCTTTCGGAAGTAATTCAATCAGAGGCATTACTGAATTTTTCTTTCTATAAAGATAGGTAAAATGCAGATTAAACAGTCATTCATTAAGGATTCATGCACCAATTATTGCCAATTGTTAAAATCACATGCCAGTTCTGATCATTTGAATTATTATAATAAAAATTTAGATAGGAAGAAATCTCTTAACGCATTAAATTAGAAAATTTTAAGATATAAATCTTAAATTGCTTTTTTTAATGTAGGACTACGTTCCTCCCATTGGTGTCTCAGGAAGAGTGGATTCACACGCAAGACATACAAAACTTGGCTGATCCTCTATATCGGTAATTACATATGTTAAAACATAACTAATGTCTTATTTTAGAGATAAAGAACAGCAACAAATTTAAAAAACTTACTTGAACTTAAAAAAACTTACGAGGAATTCGAGGAAACAAAAGAGTCAAGTAGTCCACGCGCTAACATCAGCGGCTGTTTGAAAAAGACTTTCGCCATTTTTTTTCAGGTATAATTCTATTTCGGACAATTTCTTTTTAAAGCACAACTGAAAGTAACTTTTGAATAAAAATATTTACTCAAAGAAACGAATTTCTTTTGAAATATCTGAAAAAATGATTAATCTGATCGAAATTTTATACAAAAGCGATAAAGATGGAAATCACCGTTCAAGGGGAATTAAGTGATATTTTTTTTTGATGAGGCCCGCGTTGGTTTAGTAATTATATTAACGTCTCTTGGCAAATCGAAACTTACTTTGGCAGAAGATTCGGCGGGCGACGCAACTTTGGATCGGTCATGTATGGCAAGAGCAATATAAGTCAAAACATCACTCCCCAAACATGCGTATTATGTAATATATTATATTTCCAGACATTTAAATACTGATCCATGTAGCCTTATAGGTGTTGCAGGTGGTAATATTTCTCATTCAAGAATTATTCAAATAGGCTGACATTCCAGCTGGGAATTTTAATATGTATATTTGAACATTTATACACTGATCCATTAATGGCGTAGGTGTTGCGGTGGCCTACTCATTCAGAAGTTGTATTTCCAAATATTTACGACATTCTAACTTTGTTTGGGAATTTTAATATGTATATTTCAGGCATTTTAATACTGATCCATTATTGGTGGTGTTATGAGTAACTTCTCATTCAGAAATTATTCCAAATCATTGACATTCTGACTGTTTGGGAATTTAATATGTATATTTCTTTGAGCATTTAACTCTGATCTGGTGTGGTGTATAGGTGTTGGAATTATACCACTCGTTTCAAAGTATTCCAAATCCTTGACATTCCTGACTGTTTGGTAATATCATACATATTTCCCAGACATTTTAATATACTGATCAATTGTGGCATGGTGTTTGGGTAATACCATCATTGAAGTTATTCAAATCATTGACCATTCTAACTTTGTTTGAATTTAATATATTACCATTCCGAGGAGCATTTTTAATACTGATCATTAATTGGTGTAGATTACAATTTACTCATTTCGAAGTATTCAAATCGGTAAACGATCTGACTGTTTGGGAATTTTAATATGTATATTTTCAAGCATTTTAATACTGGTCATTGTGGTGTATAGGTGTTGGGTAATACCACTCATTCAGAAATTATTCCAAGTGTTGACACATTCTGACTGTTTGGGGAATTTAATATACTTGCAGACATTTTAATACTGATCGTCAATGGTGTGTGGGGTGGCTTCCTCATTCCAGAGGAGTATTTCTTGAAATCATTGACATTCTGACTGTTTGGGAATTTAATATATTATATTTCCAATTTTAATACGGTCCATTAGTAGCGTACTAGGTGTTGGGTAATACCATCATTCAGGGATTGTTGATCATTGACATTCTAACTGTTTGAAGTTGTATGTATATTTCCAGGCATTTTTAATACTGAATCCATTGGTGTATAGGTGTTGGGGTAATACCACTCATTTCAAAGTATTCCAAATCGTGACATTCAAGCTGTTTCGGAATTTAATATGTATATTCCAAACATTTAATACTGATTATTTACGGGTGTATAGGTGTTGGTAATACCACTCATTCAAATTATTAAATCATTGACATTCGACTGTTTGAGGAATTTAATATATTATGTTTTGAACATTTTAATACCAAATCCGACATGGCGTATAGATTGTTAGATCACTCATTTCAAGAGATTGTTAAATCATTGTTGTTGCATTGCCTTCCCCAACTGTGTTTGGGATTTAATATATGTATATTTCCAGGCATTTTAATACTGATCAAATATTGGTGTATAGGTGTTGGGTAATACCACTCATTAAGAAGTGTATTCAAATCGCTTACATTCTGACTGTTTGAGATTTAATATGTCATATATTTCAAGGCATTTTAATACTCAGTAATGATTGTAACAAGATTGTTGAGTAATACACACTCATTCAAGTATTCAAATCATTTAACATTCTGACTGTTTGCAGTGAAAACTGTATATTTCAGGACATTTTAATACTGATCCGTGTGGTGTGAGGTGGCCACACTCATTCAGAAATTATTCAAATCGATGACATTCTGACTGTTTGATTTAATATGTATATATTTCCAGTTGTTTAATACTGATCCATTGTGGCGTATAGATTATTTGGGTATTACTCTCAATTAAGGTGTTAAATCATTGACATTCTTTGTTTGAATTTATTATTATATTTCATTTTAATACTGATCCATTGTGTGATTATGGGTGGTTGTACCATATTGAAGTTGAAATCATTGACATTCTATTTGTTTGAGGAATTTAATATGTATATTTTGAACATTTCATACTGATCCGTGTGTATGCGATTGTTGGGTAATACCACTCATTCAAGTTATTCAAATCATTTGACATTCTAACTTCTTTGAATTTATGTCTTCAGGCATTTTGTACTAGTCATCGACCTTGGTATGATTATTTGGGTAATACCACTCATTCAAGTATTCCCAAATCTGACATTTCATTTGACTGTTTGGGAATTTAATGGGTATATTTCACCAGGCATTTTTAATACTGATCGTGTGGTGCCTGGATATTTGGGTAATACCACTCTATTCAAGTATTCAAATGTTGACATTCTGACTGTGTTGGGAATTTAATATGTATATATTTCCAGATTGTTTATTGAATCAATCCATGTGAAGACATTATAGGTGTTGGGCAATACCACTCATTATTTCCAAATCATTATTCTGACTGTTTGAATTTAATATGTATATTTTCCAGGCATTTTAATACCTGATCCGTGTGGCGTATAGCATAGAATTGTTGGGTAATACCCATAGAGATTATTCCAAATGTTAAGCGTTTCTTTGTTTGGGAATTTAATATGTATATTTCCAGGCATTTAATACTGATCCGTGTGGTGCCATAAGTGTTGGGCCTGCCTCTGTCAGAGGTATTCAATCATTGACATTCTACTGTTTGGAAATTTAATAATATATTTCCGGGCATCTTAATACTGATCCGTGTGGCGTATGAGTGTTTAGGTGTACCACTCATTTCTAGAGTTGTTTCAAATCATTGACATTCTAATTTAATATATTTTCAGACATTATAATGCAAATCCATTACGGCTTATCATTGGGTAATACTCATTTCAGAAGTATTTCCAAATCATTGACATTGTTTTGGTAATATAGGCTCCTGGCTCGCTTTCAAAGTTCGACACCCCAATAAATATATGCGTCACTGGCAATAGAGGAAAACCTGGATCTTTTCAAAATGGAATTTTCAGGTTTGCTTCTTTCAAGCTGAGGCAAATGCTGCGAGATCGAGAGGTCGAGACCAAGCGCGTTCCAAGATCATAAATCTTAATGCACGTTGAATCAAATCACCAAGGGTCAACAACCGTCTGTTTTGAAGTATCACGTGGAAGTTTATCCCCTGCTTGCCATCAACGACTTCTGACGCGTCTAGATTACACAGGAATTTTTGCTTTCTAACCCAAATCCGTATTAAAGTCAACGTAACAATTAATTTTTAACTCTCACAGGCGTTATATTTTACTGATGTCCCCTTCCTTCCAAGTCTGAGAATTTGCTTTTTTAAATTGAATAATTTGACCTTTGTGCATTTAACGAGTCTCAAATGTAAGAATAGTTTATCATCTGTGGTTAAGAAATTACATGGACATGGGTATCTGTTTAAAACTCAATATAAAGACGGAAAAATTGAATAATTTGATCTTTATTGCATTTAGTCAAGTCTACGAAATCATATTAAGAATAGTTTCAAGTAGTTTAAGGAAATTATACACACACGGACATCATGTTATAGCTACAGACTCCAATATAAGAGACGGAAAACTATTGCCCAAAAGGGTTAAATACAAAAAATCACTTACTGGACGTTTTGAAATGCCTCAGTATCCTTTACCATTAAATATGTAAGAAATATATCCCAAATGGAAGGTGGCATCTATTAGACATTGAATAAAATCATAAGTAGGGGTTAATAGAGAATTTGCTTGGTAATCTAAAGGCACCTTTTCCACCATCTAATCTTGGTTAAAAAATTACGAAGTTCTGCCCAAAATAACATGTCACACAGTCTTCATCAACTAAAACTGAACGGCGGCTAGATGGAAATCAGCAGTTCAAACTAGAACTCAGAAGAGACTTGGAAGGAATTAAAAGTACAGTCTTATATTTTCCCTCACGTTATATTTCAGTAGATTCTTTTGTAGAAAAATTGCATTGTGAGTCATTACAATGATTTGAAACTCCCATGCTGGAACATAACAAACGTCAAACTCATTATGGTAGAAAGCATCAATAAAGAACTGCTGCAGATCTTGGTTACTTGGATAGTCATTAAATATAAAAGACAAGAATTAATGCAGTTAAAATTTAAAATAGAGGAATGGTGAAAGTGTTTGCTTCTTACGTTTTCATACTTTGCAGCAAATCATGAAACAAATTCTTGAAATCTGAAAACCCAACTTTCTCAGCGAATATATATCATGGCGTGGCTGAAAGGGTAAAATAAATAGGACTGTTAATGACTGATTAAAGACAGAAAAAGCAAGGAATGAACAAAATGGCTGACAGGCAAATTCTTCTTCGTCAGTTCCTTGTCTCCTTTCTCACACCATTCCTTTTCTTTGGGATGCTTTGGCTACTCACACTTTAAGCATTTGTTTCTTAAAAGAAAAAATTAGCGTATTGAATAGAAAAAGTAAACATAAATTGTTGTGAATTCAAGAAGCATAATAATAGCTAAAATAAATCAATACAAAATGCCCATTTATTATCTGGAATAAAATTTAATTAGTTATTTTGCAATTTAATGTATTTATGATAGTGTTACAGTAATTCAATTTTCACAGCCACCAATTAAAACGAGATAATATTTTGTGCATATTTAGTGTTTTTGAGGGGTAAAATCTAGATTGGGCTTGGGGCGAAAAATAAATACTATCCATATAGCAATTTTACTTTGCGACAATTTAAAAGCAGTCTTGCTCTGAGTCTGCGGCTTTATGGAAATTTATTTTGTAGACCGCAAGTTCATACTTATCAAAGTTTGCAACAAGTTACCGCCAACGATAAAGTCAAGTTGAACTTTTGTTGTACAGTTCATGCAAACCTAGGCCAAAACAAATAGCTTACGTCACGAGGAGATATATCCCCACACTGAGGATACCCCTTGTCCCATTATGGGATAGGACGTGGTGGGGTTGTCATCCCTTTTTCTCTATCTTCTTCTGACCCGCACTGAGTTATTTTTTAAAGACACTTTGAAATCCGAGGCATGTGAAGGACAGCGTTCCAGACCACGCTCAGAGGGTGTGGTTATGCTAACCACAATACCAGTTGAGACTCAACAGCAGGTGAAGAATGGATTTTTTGCTTCGCCCATTGTGTCATGTATTATGTCAAGTTTTGTCGTGTCATTCTCAACAGAAAACTTATTGTTTTAACAAGGTGAGTGTTAGGCTGTATTTGCAGGAGTTTCCTTTAATAAAATTTCTGTATTACACCCCAGGCACCATTTACACTCATACAATTTAAATTCCCAGTTAGTTAGAGTTATTAGTTTGATTTAAAAGCCATTTGAATCTGCAGGACTTTAACTGGGCAGATCATATGCTGAATCACCCACCAGATGGAAAGGATTTTATTGATCTATGTGGTCTATGAAAGC
>BGPR01027787.1:0-20464 GCA_013235015.1 Araneus ventricosus
CACATACTTCGTTCCAGTTACGTATTTATATGTTCCCTGTGGATATAGTAACGTTGGGGGTTGATTACTATGATGATGAGTCGTACCTCTTCTGAGGAGTCGTCGCATGAAGCCAGGTATAGCATGTCAATGGCAGAAGAGTCTCCAGTTCCTGTAGGATATAGTAACGTAAGGGGTTGGTACCCCGCCAAATGATGAATCGTACACTCTTACAGGGCAGGCTGCATACGTGACATACCCGTATCAGTAGCGAGTCTAAATTCCCTGTGGAGATATAACGTGGAAGGTTGAAGTACTTACCGATGATCATGTACCTCTTCTGAGGCCGTCATCGGCCAAACATGCCGTAATATTAAGCAGAGTCTCGATTCCCACTGGGGATATATAATAACGTGAAGTTGAATTGCCCCGCCGATGATGAGTCGTACCTCTTCTAGGGTGTCGCATGCAGCCAGGCTGCCGTGTCGATAAGCAGAGTCTCGATTCCTGTGGGATAATCCTCATTAACGATAGGGGGAGGTTGAAGTTCCCCGCCGATGACGTCATACCTCTTCTGAGGGCGTGCATGCGGCCCACGAACATGCCGTATCAAAGTAGCAGAGTCTCGATTCCTGTGGGATATAATAACGTGGAGGGTTGAAATTGCCCCGCCGATGATGAGTCATCACCTCTTCCTGAGGGCCGCATCGCATGCGGCCGAACATGCAATGTCAGTAAGCAGGAATTATGATTCCCTGTGGGATATAACGTGGGGGGGGTTGAAGTTCCCCGCCGGTAAGTGATGAGTCGTACCTCTTCTGAGGGTCGTCACAAGCAGCTGAACCTGCCACCGTGTAATGGCAGAGTCGATTCCTAGCAGGATGTAGCTAACGTGGGGGTTGAAATTGCCGTTGATAAGTCATGTACCTTTCTGAGGGGTCGCCGCAAAAAGAGCCGCTCACTAATAAGACTGTGTAGGAGCCACAGTCTGAGAACAGTATCGGCGGCCGTGTATGCATTCCGTTAATCGCTTGCTTAGGCTGATCGCAGTATAATTCTTTTGGCGATGACCTAACTCAAGTCTCTACAAGATTTAACGAGCTTGTGCACTCCATAATGGAATCTGAATGAAAAAAATAAGAAACATATTGTTGATTGAAAGTAAAACGTCACAGAAAATGTTGTTAATTCTTCGATAAAACTTTCTAAGTATTTTGCAGTTGAGCACACGCATATTCTAGTAAGAATATTTTATCATTAATGAAATAAAGTATTAAATTCGATATAAATAAAATCCATGTTCTCCATTACTTCAAGATAATAATAAAAAAAAATCCTTTACATCTGATTGATTACACTAGAAAGTAGAGCATTTGCTTCTTTCTTTTTTATTTTTTCACGAGCGTTTTCTGAAAGTAAAGTTTTTTCATATTATATTTTGCATGAATGATGCCAACGACGCTGTAACTAGATCCCAAAATTAGAAAATTTGCCCTTGGAATTGTCTCAGTACATTTGGAATCATTAAACCAGCGTGAGTTATTTTTGGACGGCGAAAATATTCGACATGATTCACAGACGAAAAGTGATCTAGGTAGACTATAACACAAAGGAAAGCGTAGGGGTTTTATGATATCTGGTTGCCCCTATTGTAGCATAGAAAAGCTCAATTTTTCTTGTAAAATGTTTTTGGAAATTCGTGAAAACCGTATTTCTGAAACCATAGATATTGATTTTTTTTTGACAATCAACTGGTTTTTTATTAGTTTCATTTACAGTGTTGGTCTGGTTTATATGTTTTGTTTGGTTTTTTTTGCTTGTATATGTACTTTGCTTATATGTTTTATTTTGTATGATTTCTTATTTTTTATCGTGATTTATTATTATTAGTAGTAGTTCTAGCATAAAGCAATTGCTTCGCTACGCCGCTGTATTCAACTGTGGGATAAATAAAATTTCCATGCAATCTATGGGTTTTCATTTTTCGCCCTCTGGTGGCTGCTATTTGGAACTTTTTCTTCTATTCGATGATCGTCTTCCCCATCACTCCCATTAAATAATCCATTCAATAAATTCTGATGAATAGTTACTGATGGGGCAGCTCTGAATAGAGAACCTTTTAATTATTAATACTTTTGTATGTACCATTAATTGTACTCAGATGTATACAATATGAGCAATAAAGTATTAATAAGGTGACCAATCGTCCTTCTTTAGAATTGGGCAGTCACTACTCTTGTAAGTTCTGTCCTCCCACAGAAAAAGAGTCCTCCTACATCTCACCTTTTCGATATTCGAAATCAGTAGACAGAATGTTATGTATTAAAGCTGAACGTCAACAAACATAGCCATCTGTGTCCTTTATCTTTTACGACCACTGAATCCTGAAACTAGCCGTAAAGTACTAAGGAATGGAAAATAATCCAAGAATCCATTTCATTATTTAAATTCGAAATTGTAATTAGTTAAAAAGATGACTGAGTAAAACGTCAAAATGAATGAATTGACGTGCTGCCATCAATTGGAAGCATGAATTCATTCACGACAAAATCTTTTTCCCCTATTATTAATTTTTCCATCCGGTGTTGCATTTTTTTTTATTTATTTAACGGAGGTTGGTATTTCTTTTTGAGGCAGGCTTCTGTGTTTTGGATTTATTAACAGTGGAAAAAAATCACGTTTTCATGCTTTTTTCCTTTCTATTTTTGTATTTAAGTGTTTTAACTTCGCAATGCTGTTAAGAAAGTAGTTACAATACTTGTTGATTGTAAAATAAAAACGGAGGCGGGGCGCATGAAAATATAGCGGATCCCCGTCTCACGTGACCTCGCCTCTCCGCCAGGGAATATCTATTATTCGTGATAGCTTGTGCAACGCCGAATACACAGCTAATTAATATATTTAAATTCTGAAACAATATTACGTGGGGAAAATAAGCATTACAGCTGATAAAAGATAGGTGGAAAGATTCAGCCGACATAAAAATTGGTATATTCGTGTGTGAAATTTATTTATTTTGTTCAGTTTACATGCACTATGGAACTAATGCAGTTGAAAGGGTTTTGTAACTGTTGATGATTCTTGGACTTGTGGAGAAAATCGAGATTAAATATTGATACTCTATCTACATTTGCCGTAAAATTCCAATACGGAGGATGACTACTTATAGATTCAGATATTTCCAATATATTATTAGAAATATGATACGACAAAAAAAAAAAATATTTGTTTAAGAGGAAAGTACTCATTTAAATAGTAATTAATAAGCATAAAGCATAATTACAATATAAAATACTACAAATGTTTTTTTGCGTACATATTTATCATATTATAAATTATTATTCTGTATTATTATTATTGCAATGAATAAAAAATGTTTCTTTAAGTTACAATTTTTTCATTTTATTTGTGTCGCTTCTTTTTCAATGTAAGAAAAAAGTTTGGTCGCCTTAGTATTAATTAGTTTTAGATACTATGATAGCCAAAATTAGGTGGATCATTAATTCTCATTATAGAAAAGAAAACTAGCAGAAGGCGCACGGCGTTGCTCGTGGCATAATGACTTCTAACCAAATAGACAGCGGGGAGTGGTCTCCCCTAAATTTCTCGTATACTTCCCCTGAAAAGGTGCTGTTTCCCCTCCCCGCATGGATAAAAAAATTCGAACCTAATGTAACCCAGGATCCAATATTTATCAGAAAATATTTAGGTAAAAATCAAATTCGAAGACATGCGTTCGATTAAATGCGTGCCGATTTCTACTCTTTCTTCGCTCAGGACAATTCTTCCGCGTGCACAGATTATACCAAAGTACGCATGCGCGTGGAGAATCGGATGAAAAAAAAAAGCAAGCAGGAGTCAATAATATGTTGCTCAGAAAGATTGCATTCAATACGCATGCGTATGGAGATAGCGGACGCGTTGGAGATGCGCTTATACAGACCGACAGACAGTCAACCTTTTTGACGGATTTGGCCCAAAATTTTATACGGACCTACATTCATGACGATAAAACTGTGTACAGAATTTTTATCCATGTAGATATTCAAGTTTTTTAGTTATAGCGTTCACTGTCTGCGGACATACAGACAGACAAGAACCACTTGTTGGTTTGTCCAATTTGATGAAACCTACAAATTATGTTTTAAAGACTACATACCAAATTTCTTCCTTTATCTCGAAATAGTTTCCAGGTTATCGTGTTCACAGATACATACAGACAGGCAGAACATAATTCCAAAATTGTGTTTTTTCGGACTCAGGGAGGTGCAAGCAGTGATTCGTCAAAATCTCGAGTTCGAATTTTTTTGACGATTTTAATACTTTCTCTTTGTATACTTCGCCTGCGAGAAAGTAAAAAAAGCAAAGTTTTGAAAACGAAAATCAAAATATATGCCTATATATTATTGATTTCGTCCTCGATTCAGTTTAAGTATACGCAGGAACTTTCTTTTAACTAAAGATACCAGCATATATGCGCGACTATAAAATAAATAAATAAAATATGATTCTTGGATCATTAAAAATGACGTAAGTGGAATTAGCTGACGCAATAAAATGATCGAGAGGTATGACGCGGCTTTCGCTTGATACCGCCAGCCAATAGGATAAAGTAGAAATGCATTCTGGGAGCTGTGAGTAACCTTGGGTCGGACGAAAAGCTCTGTCATTTCGGATGCGAGAGAAAATGTTTTGAACTGATCAATAAAAGAATTCATAGAAAATCGAAAGAAAAGATATTTTAACCATTCTTGTTTTAAAACAGGGATAAATATCATTCCGGTATACCTAAGGTGAAAATGATAGCGTTATTAGAACGCATAGGATGCCCGAAATAAAGGTGAAAGTTAAAAATATAAAATGAAAAGTGATATCAGTGATGTGGGGTGAATTATGTAGTGGGTAGGTAAATATTTTTTTTGGGTAAATACCCTAAAACTGGGTATTTGCGGAAAAAACTTTTCGAATGCTGATTCACAATGAAACATACAAACTTCTATAAATACCCAAAAACTTGATATTTTGCAAGAAAAAAAAGTATTTGTGAATGACGATTCAGAAATTAAACTTAAATTTATAAATACAAAACTGGAGTGTTTTACAGAAAAATATATTTGTGAATGGTATTTCAAATAAAACATATAAAATTTAAATACTGCTAACTATCTATATATTTTTCAAAATAAAAAAAAAAATGCATTTTCTAATGGTAATTCAAGAACATAAAAATTATAACTATCCAAAACTGGATATTTTACAAAAAAAAAAAGTATTTGAGAATGGTGATTCAAAATTAAACCAGATAAAATTTTTAAAATGGGTATTTCAAAAAAAAAAAAATTGCAGAAAGGGGATTCAAAATGAATAAAAAAAAAATAAGTAAGTACTTACCCCCCCAAAACTGGATTTTTTTTAAGTATTTGCGAATGGCGATTCAAAATCAAACATACAAAATTTATATACATAATACACAGTTTTAATTTTTTCCAAGTTTGCCTAAATTTCAAAAAAAATCAATTATTGTAGGATTCAGAATAAAGTATTCTACAAAACTTAAACGGGATCGGGATAATTTAAGATTTTCCGGTTTAAAATATGACACCACAATAGAGTAATAATTTTAACACCGTTTATGTTATACTAGTCGCCTTCGGCCAATCATCTTTTCATAGAATATAATTTCAATGACTCTCTTATGCATTATATGTTCTGTTTCTTGTCTATTTTGAAAGTCCCTAATGGAGTCACGTAACATCTAATTGGCACGTAATCATTACGAACTATAATTTAACAAACTGATTTCAACATCGAAATAGCGCGGCACGTTTTACGTCGAGTGGCATATTAGCTGGCTTAAAACATGCCGATAAAATAATTAAAACATAGCAACCATAATAATTGTTCAGTTCAACTGGATTATTTTCTAATATACTTACTATCTCGAGCTTCCACTTACAGATTGCACAGATAAATTGATCAAATAAAAGAAAGTAAAATCAATAGGATATTATCGGCTTTCAATAATGGAAAGAAACACTCAATTAAATATTTCGTTGTAATGAAAACAATTTGAATTTCATTATAACAATGAAAAGTTTTGTTTTAATATTCTGATTAAAAAATATTTTTTAAAATTTATTATAGAGAAAAATCGAATGACAACTTAATTGATATCGTTAAAGGATAATTTTTTTAAGAATTTTCAGGTGTAAATCATTTTATGGTGTAATATTTTCCGGAAGTTATTAAGGAAAAATACTTAGTGTCCTTATTTTAATGAATTAAGAATTTCAAAAAAAAGAAAACTTGATTGCAGGGGTGCACATTCCACGCTTCAAAGTATGTTTACCATTATACAGACCGACAGACAGACCGTCCAGCCTTTGACTGATTTGGCTAAACTTTTATACGGACCTACATTTATAATGAAGTAAAACTGTGCACCAAATTTTATCCATCATCTAGCTATTCAAGTTTTTGAGGTTATAGTGTTCGCATGACCGCGGACGGGCAGACTTCCCGTTGACGGATTTTGTCCAAAATTTCGAAAGGAAACCTACAAGTATGTTTTAAGTCCACCAGAATTTCATCCCCGTAGCTCTAATAATAAGTTTCGAGTTATCGTGTGTTCTTGAACGAGCAGACATAATTCCAAATTTTTGTTTTTTCGGACTCTAGGGAGTCAAAACGTGAGGTCGTCAAATCTGGAGTTCAATTTTTTGACGATTACAATACTTTCTATACCAACTGTGCTGAGAAAGTAAAATGCAATACACATTTGGACCTCAGTAGATTCTTTATTTCCTAGAATACTGATTGGAGCCGTGCCTGTCACCATCAACATGAAACCTTTATCTACTATCAGAAGCCATTTTATCATTATAAATAAAAAACCTTCAGCGATAGTTTGAATTGGCTATAATTCATCTTCTTGATGCAGATCCGATTCATATCGTATTATCTGAAAAGATTACTAACTATTAGTTTCTTATCTAACCGAACAGATGCTCTTTCTTTTTTTTTCACAACCTTTGAACTTATTTTTTTGACTTCCGGAGAAAAAATAAGAGACAGAATTACATCTTTTATGTATTACCTTTCTGCAGCCTTTTCTCTTAACGTCACGAAAAAAAAGATAAACATTTAAAATTAGAAGGCTTGCTTTTTTTATTATTATTAATATATGTGTAAATAGTTTAATTCCTAACAAAAAAAAAAATCCTGTTTTTACTTTTCCGTTTTGTCTTTTCTTGAATACGAGAACCATGGACTAGCTTTCTTTAATAGTTACTTATTTCTTTAAAAAAAGAAAGATTAGCTTGCAGTGTATTACGTGAGTCTTTTTTTTTCTCTCTTTTTTTCTATTCTGGTATGGGTAAGGTTTATATTTTATGATGGTAATCTTTAAAGTCAGATGGCTGATCATTTTAAATCAATCTTGTTAAGGCGTTTTTGTTTTGTGTTTTGTTTTCCTCTTTCTTTAAAAATAACATTTTCGATGTACAGATCTCCTTTGTCTTTTTGTATGCTGGGGTAGTTAAGAGAAGCTTTATATTTACGTAATGCAAGCTTCTTACAAAAAATTTCCCATATTATTTGAACATCCATTCTGAATAAGATCCTAAGCCCTTGAAAAATGGATTCCTTGACTAAAAAAAGATCTAGAATGGATTCCTCATTTTTTTTTCCTCGATTACTGAGTTTATCTTTTTTTTTTTTTTTGTTTTCTTTGTATGATATTATTTCAAGTTTGTTCTCATCATACATTATAATTGCTTCCGCTATAAGACATTCTAAAAATTTTGGGATTTTTTTTCATGAATTTTATATGTTTATACATATGGATCTCCTAAGTCAAATTTTGACTTATTCTTTTGGCATCGGCATGGATCTTGTACTGTTACAAAATTAATGTTGTTAATTTAATTCAGCCCTTCTATTGTTAATTGTTACGGCCCGCTATAATTTCTGAACTCGTTTTCATCCAACAAACCATTTTTTTATGAAGAAATGCCCCTGCTAATTAATTTTTTGCTTTCCTTAGTATGAAATCCAAAAATGCTATTTAATTACAACTAATTTGATTAGAGGTGCAATATTTTTCACAATCCATGCAAACTCCGTATCAAATAGCCGTCAATAAAGGTCTTAGAAAGGGAAAAATTTATGTAAGCTGAATTTCTGAATCATCATGATAGACTCTACAAGAGGAATTTTTACAAAGTCCCCAAAAATCCCTCAAGTTCAAATGACCAATATCTCGAAACGGTCATTATCTCTGTAACCTCAATGATCCGGACCAGTCATATTTACTGCTCGTTTGTTATTAAACGAGTCACAAGAAAAGTGTGATTCATTATTTTCGTTACACCTAGTAGTTTTTAAAGAAATTTGGAAAATACGTGAAAAAAAGTGACTTCATACTTCAAATCACTTTTGATCTTTTCTCTTTCTTTTTTTACAGTCATATTAGCGTTAAAACTTCTCTATGTAGTTATACTACATTTTTTTAATCTACTGATATAAAGCTTTATTCTTCATGCTAACGCAGGGGAGGGGAAGAAGCGAGGATTCGACGGCCAGTGTTGCCAGTTGATACGACGAGTGGTGTTAAAAGCTGATAAATCATAAACTTTTGAAAAATTGATAACATTGCCGTAAGAGGGATTCCGTTCGCTGTTAACTCAAAAAATCCCCGGTCCTGCCTGCGGTACTAGCGCGCCTGTTTCTATTATGGGCTGCTATCTGGATTTCATGTCCCCATTTTAGTTTTGGGCTTGCTCAATAATTAAGTCCATTGTTCTAGGGGTGGGCCATCAGATGTCCCATTGTTCTTTATATGGGGCTCGTGCCGCAGGGATTTCATGTCCCCATTTTAGTTTTCTTAATAGGGGGGGGGGGGCTTTCGCCAGTCATTAAGTTTCATGTCCTACCTTTAGTTTTTCTTATGGCGGGGGGGGGGGGCTCATGCGATCATCTAGATTTCATGATCCCTACATTTAGTTTTTTCTTTAATATCGGGAGGATGCCCTGTCATCTAGGATTTCATGTCCCCATTTAGTTTTTTTTTTAATAGCGGGGCTGCGTGTCCTCTAGGATTTATGTCCCATTTTAGTTTTTCTTTAATAGCGGGGGGGGGGCTCGCGCCGTCATCTAGGATTTCATGTCCCCATTTTAGTTTTCTTTAATAATAGCGGGGGGGGGGCTCGCGCGTCATCTAAGTTTCATGTCCCCATTTTAGTTTTCTTTTTTAATGGCGGGGGAGACTGGCAGCCGTCATCTAGGATTTCATGTCCCCATTTTAGTTTTTCTTTAATACTATCTCGAAAATTATTCACTTTTCGAATTACAAGTGATATAACAAATTAAAGAGCGTAAAATTCCCTACAAATGTACGTTCTTTTATTTTCTTTTAGCTTTAATAGTTTCTGAGACAATTGATATCCAAATGGATGAACTGATGAATCGTAAAACATCTTAGTTGATAGTCCAGTCAACGAAGGGTTGAAAAAAAAACACTAATTCGCATAGTTTTGAAAATTGGTACACATATTCGCAAGGAACTGCTGTTGAACATGCTAAAACTTCCCGGTTCTGAGGGGGGGGGGGGGGGTTCGCTCCGCCATCTTGTATTTCCATCCCCCCTCTTTTAGTTTTTCTTAAATATCTAGAAACTATTCTATTTTCAAATTGCACGTGATACATTAAACTACCAATTAAAGAACGTAAATTTACCTACATATGCATGCTTTTATTCAATTCCTACTATTAGTTCACACTCTCCCTATATATATATTTATTTATATATATATCTTGTTCAAATTTTGCAATCGATTTTAAACTAAGTTCCCGATGAGCTGGAGACTTGAAACTTTAAACATCTCAGAACTAGATGACAATGCAATATCAATTCGCTTTCTTGTCTGTCATTTCGTATTTTGCATGACGCATGCGCAGTACGTTTTTCGTTATATCTCGAAAACTATTAACATTACAGACTTGGTTCTTTAGTATATGGATGGCCCATGGGATCATCGAAGCACCCCCATATTTTAGCCATATAGTTGCGCATGCGCAGTATGTTTTTCATTATATCTCGAAAACTATTAACATTACAGACTTGGCGACAAAGGGAATTTTCAAGATTCAATCGTTAATAAAATACTTTTTATTCATCCACTCAAGTTCAAATACATTTTTAAAACTTGTAATGGATGACAATTGATGTTAATACAGTTTTTTCAAATATTAATTCATTAATTAAATTGAATTAATTAATTTTAATTCCATATGGGATAAAAAATTTCTAAAGTAAAATTTTTCTTTGTTGACCTAAGTAGGAATTGACTTTAAATTTTTTTTATATTACTTGTTATTCTTTTAGCCTTTTTTTGGAAACTAAATTAAAGTATATCATGGACCACCCACCTTAATATGTTGTATACTTTATTCTCTTTTAATCATCCAGCTCTTTTTATGTTTACTAAAGTAGTTGAATGTTCCCGACAACTTCTGCCATTTGTCCATGCATTGACCGGCTTCGATACCGTCTCTTGTTTTTATGGTATAGAAAAAATGAAAGCAATGGAAGTGCTTAATTATTCAGTTGGGCCGAGATCTTTCTTGATTCTACCACATCGGCTGGAGAGAATCTTCTGTTGTGTGGGTGGAAAAATATTCTACGTTGAACGAGGACTGATATTACAAATTTGTGACTTTCACGAAGAAAAGTTCGCTAAGATCTAACTTTGACCTGACGGAAATGTGTATCATGAATACTATTTTTTAGAACTCAGAGTTGGTTAGAAAACAAACTCACCACTACAAAGTGGGGATGGAAAACTGAAACTAAAATACAGTGGAAGTTTCGAAAGAGCACTGAAACCAGTTACAATTTCCAAACCATTTGATCTAGATCAGCGGTTCCCAACCCATGGGCCGTGGATAGCTTATTGGAGGGCCGCGGAACACTAGTCACGAGTCAAAGTCAGGGTAAAGAAAGTGAACGTGTCATCAAATGAAGAAGACTCGTTCATTGAACTATCATGCAACCAGGCTCTAAAATCGTTTTTAGGACAAACTGACTGATTGATGAAAATAAGACAGAAAATGAATCAAGACGTAAGAGAGACACATGTCGGGGCTGCAAAGCTGGTAACCCTCGGAAGCATCAAAATTCGCCCATTGCGCAGCGATGAATCGGGAAGAAAGCAGTCCTTTCTGCCTTTGATCTTATATATATCACAGACTGCATTCCGCACAACTCTGATTGCCGTGGGGACAACTAAAAGAGAAAGATGCTATTTTTCTTTCATTTCTCTTATAGGTGTATTACGGGTTTCTGTTTAGCTTCGATAGAAACATGTCTGATTAATTGAATACTAGCAGTACGCGCACGGCGTTGCCCGTAGAATCAGGACTTCAACAAAATGAAAAGAAGAAAAAAAAAGACGCCACAATGGCATGAAAAAGTTCTGGAAACAAAACAAAAGATACACATTATTGATTTTCCCGCTTATTTTTCTTCGCAATAATGGCATTTCAACTGTAGAAAAGCAATACAGAGTAATACAATATTAAAAAGAACCGAAACAATATTAAAAAGTTGAAACGTCAAAATGATTATTATACAGCAAGCAAAATATGCCAGACATAAACACGTTAAGACACTGCCGAAAATAATAATCGAAGTCATTCAGTTGAAGGTTATGACGCATCCTGCGATCTGCACCGTCAGTCAATAAAATTACAACAATGTATGTTGGAAAGGCTCGGAGA
Source organism: Araneus ventricosus (assembly GCA_013235015.1). Lineage (NCBI taxonomy): Eukaryota > Metazoa > Arthropoda > Arachnida > Araneae > Araneidae > Araneus > Araneus ventricosus. The sequence goes on from BGPR01027787.1 coordinate 11,758, forward strand.
AACTTCCACGGGAGAATGCTCGCTAGAGAAAAATATCTTTCAACTGACCACGAAAAAAATTAATTTTTTGAAAAAGGGAAAAGATATTTTAACCGTTCTTGTTTTAAATCCGACAGAACCGTTCTAGTTATAAGCTGAAAAAAAATTGAAAATAATAGTGTTATTAGAAAGTCGGATGCAGCAAATTTAAAAACAAAAATAAAATTTCGATGGCAAAACTATTTTTTCAACATTTCTCAAAATTCAGTAAATTACGTTTGAAGCTCAAAACAAACTTCATTAGAACGAAAATTGTTTGTTCTATCCGATGGTGCATTGATTGTTTATCAACGATCATTAGAAAAGATATTACAGCCTTAAACGTGCCAAAAATGACTCAAAACAACACAAAACATTAAATAAAAAATTTTCTAGATTAAATTTTAAAATTCCGGCTTCGAGGTGCATTGAGTCACCATTAAGACTACATGTGTGCCAAATTTCAAGGCTGTAAGTGCGATAGATTCGTCTGAATATCGCACGCACACACACAAACATGTACACATGTAGTCTTAATGGTGACTCAATGCACCTCGAAGTCGGAATTTTAAAATTTAATCTAGAAAACTTTTTATTTAATGTTTTGTGTTGTTTTGGTTGATTTTTCGCACTAATTTCTAAATAGAATGGTTTTGAATAATTGTACGAAAATAGGCACACCATCGCAAAGAGCTCATGATTTCCGTTGTAATGAAGTTAGTTTTGAATTTTTAACATAATTTACTGAATTTTGAGAATTTTTTAAAAAACAGTCGCTTTTGCCATCGAAATTTTATTTTTTTTAAATTTTATGCATCCGACGTTCTAATAGCACGATTATTTTCAATTTTTTTCAGCTTATAACTGGAATGGTTCTGTCGGATTTAAAACAAAAACGGTTAAAATATCTTTTCCCATTTTTTTTAAATTAATTTTTTCCTGGTCAGTTGAAAGATATTTTTCCTCTAGCGAGGCTTCCACCCATGACACCTCTCCGGAACGTTGCGGCCCATTTCATTGTCTGACGTCATAACCACAGAGAAGTAGAATTTTGATTTTATATTTTGTATGCTGTATAATAATCATTTTCATGTTGCAATTTTTTAATATTGTTTCGGATTAACGTATTCTGTATTGCTTTTCTACAGTTGAAATGTCATTATCGCGAAGAAAAATAAGCGGGAAAATCAATAATGTATATCTTTCGTTTTGTTTGCAGAACTTTTTCCTGTCATTGTGGGTGTTTTTTTTTGTTTTTTTTCATTTTGTTGAAGTCCTCATTCCACAGACAACGCCGTGCGCGTACTGCTAGTAGAAGAATAAAAATACATACGAAGAAATGTCGTCAGAACACATTAACAGAATTATGTAAGAATACTAAAAGAAAAGTTTAAAAAGCAGATGATTAACACTTTATATCAGGAACAACTATTGATTTGGTTTAATTTCATGTTTATATAATAAAATTAATTATTTGATTAATTGTCTGTTTAATTAAACAGAAAGAAAATTAGCCGTATATTTGACTTAATTGCTTATAGAATCCTTTGGTTCAATTGATATACTCATTTTAATTAAAAATGTTTCAGACGATAAAATCGTTTTGTGTGTAATAATATTTTAAACAAAAATAGTTTTTAAATTAAAAATATTAGACATAGCAGTGCGCGCACGGCGTTGCCCGTGGAATCAGGACTTCAACAAAATGAAGAAAAAAACGCCCACAAAATGACACAAAAAAGTTTTTTTCCAAAAATTTTAATTTTACCTTTATTTTAATTTTAGATAGTATAAATATATATATATATATTATGATAAAATGCTTCTTTTACATATTATCAAATATTCTGTAAGTTTCATTACAATTTGGTTTAAAACTCTGCATGTTATATGCAAAAAAATTTGGGATTTTTTTTTAAAAAACCTTTATATCTCCTCGAATATTCATGTTATTTTTACGAAAATACATGTAAATGTTATGGACATCAAACAAAACCATTGGAGAAAGTTTCAAATTATTATCAGCTTTCTGTGGAACAAGATGGGCCAAAATCCCTTTTCGTATTCATCACTTTCTGGTTGACCTCCTTAGTGCCCTCGTCACCGAATCTTCACTGTAAAATGCTAGTTCTGACGATTGTTTGTCGTACGATTCTCCACAACTGTTTGAACCATTATACCTATTAAGCCCAAAATTTTCAAAATCTTAAAAATGGCCCTTAGCATTTGTCCACCAGTGTATAAGGTGCTTTAATATTCCACATTACCCCGATTCCACTTGCAAACCGTAACAAAAAAAAAACACACAATGTCCAATGCAACAATTATATAAATCACTTCACTAAGTTGACTCATCAGTACGTGTTTGAATTTAAAGAAAACTACAAACATTCTTTTCTCATCTTAGAAATTCATTTTAACAGCTATCCGTACTTTCATACCGAAATTAGCAAACAGTAGATACCAGATCTACTATGGATTCAAGGGGATTACAGCCTTTGTTACTTCAAATCCCATAACTCCTCTAATTCAAGTCAAGTTATGGATTCAAAGGTCCAGTTAAATTCATAATATGGACAGGACAAACTTAACTCCTTTTCCTTTATGCACTAATTACATTATTTATAGACAATATCTAATAAAGTGTTAGGGGTGGATTATGAGAAAAGCTTGCATGTAATTTGAAATTTTTGTTAAATTATAAGATTTAGTAGTATACAGACATGACACAGGCTTGGAACAAAAAAAGCTGAACTTCATAAATAGTGAATTGTGTCAAACATAAATACCGAAAAGTAAAAAAAGTGTAATTAATCTAACAATAAAATAAATAAATTTATACAAAAAGTGCTTACAATATTAAAAATATTGTAGAATTATTATATAATAAAAAATTAAGAATGATAAAATCCGGTGCCGAAAAAGCGGAAATCCGTGTTTCCGCGGAAACGTGTCATGTCTGAGCATACTATGAATAACACTAGTAGCAAAAAATTTGTTGGGAGAAGCTTGCATTTTAACTAATTTGCCCTTGGGCCATATTCGCATCAAATTATTAAGTTTAACTTAAATACATTTAAATTATCCTCCCTTCTTTATTATTTGCTTTTCAACATAAGCAACAGTAAATTACTATGACTTCATTCAATTAATGTGGCACTTTCAATCTTTATTAAGTACAGTAAAAATTCGATTAACTGCCACTCATTAAACCGTCAGTTTCTGTTATCCGTCATCGTCTGAAAAAAACCAAACTAATCAGTCATTTCTGTACATTACTATTATATTGATCATTTTGAAAAATTCAGTACAATATGTATGTATTATTCACTTTTAAAGAATTTTTTCATTTTCATCCCACGCCAGCAGTGAAATAACATTACTGTTAGGTTAGGTTATATTAACATCCCGTTAAGCGACACGAGGGCTATTTAGGGACGGACCTCGTAGTTTTGAATTGCAGTCAGATGACGAGAACGACACCCCCTCTCCAAACTTCCGTGCCACACGAACAGGAGGATGTTTGGCCACTACGTATGATTTAGCGTGCAACAGGCCCCATACACAGCGGATTTTCAGTGGAATCGGGTTTTGAACTTGCGACCCTCCGGTCGGGACCTTACCACTAGGCATCGCGGCCTATTACATTACTGTATGTATGTATCAATAGATTTCTGTTCTGTCATAGCCCTGGTCCTAAAGGTGATGGTTAATCGAAGTTTTACTGTAACTGTATTTGCAATGCCATTTTTATTATTATTATTAAAAGTAATGCAAAAAACAATACATAATGATGAAACACTTGCATGTTCACGAGAATACTGGACAGTCCTGTATATGTAAAATAAGCCGGACTTTATTTGGATATCCAGAAGTGAGAACTTTACTTTCATTCACTCAAAGAAAAACATTTGCTTACTTATGCAAATATTTGCCAAATGAAATCTTGGCAAATGTTTTGGGATGCAAATTTCATGCTCGTTAACCACTTGTAGGCCTGTGTGTCATACATGTATTGTATTCTTAGAATTATAATCAAAATTAAAGTCATTCATAGATTGTTACAATTCAACAAATATATATATATGTGTGTGAAATCTTTAGCATAAGTGTCAAAAGTGAAACAAAACACATTTCTGAAACAGATGTAATCTACTTAGTTAATAAAGAAAGCCGAATATAAAATTTTAATTACTATAAAAGTGTAATTGCTCCCTTAAATGAAATCAAATGTTGCTGCTATTAAATGTTTTTTCTCGTACCTTTTTAAAATTTCTCTGTAACCCATTATTGAAGAACACAGCAAAAGTTCTTTTAGATTCTAGTGACATTTTGTGAATACTTAGGATTATTTACAGAATTCAGAAAAATCTGAAGGATCTTCCTTTTCCTGGAGAAGAAAAGTTAAATTTTTTTCTAAAAAGAAATTCGTTTTCCATTCTCCACTGTAAACCCTCTGAACCCCATTTTTTTTATAACTTGCATATGTTTTTATTGATGCAATATTAAAGTATACAAGTTAAACCTTAGGAAATGAGATAAAATATTTGTTTTAACTAATTTTTTAAATATGGAATCAATTCTTGAAAGTCAGCATTATTATGTTTTAAGTTTTCTCATTACAATCAACATATTTACATGTTTTTCCTTAATTGGAAAAATATTGTTGCATTTCAATTTCTTTTTTAAAAAAGTATATCTACATAGTGTTCTTATTCAGTAATGAGAGAAAAAATAAAATATCACAATAAAATTTTTCAAAAAAGGACGATTTATTTGAACAAAAATTAGATGTCCCGTGCATAGCACAAAAACATGATTTTTAAAAAACTTTCACATTTATTTTTATGGCAAAACAGAAACTGTTATAAATTTACTTTGTTTTTCTTAGTACCAATTTATACTGTAAAGAAATTTTCTGCAAGTTTAATATTAAATGAAATATTAGAACTTATTTTCATAACACAGATTTTTCTAAAAATCTTTCAAGTCAAAAACTCCTTGATCATTTATAACTGTAGGTGGCTGAATTACTTTAATGGCTTCACTCGTGTTGTAGAACACTTTTATCTTCTCATTTAGGCCATTTCCAAAATTTTCCATGGCAGAAACTTCAATATTATTACCTAAAACTTGTGCAACTTCTCCAGCATATAAACTTTCATCGTACTTCACCACAGCCCAATTTTCTGTAGATATATTTATGGTGTTATCTGGCATGGTATCAATATTTTGTTTTATTGGTATTATATCATGTGTAAAAAAATTCTAAATCAGAAGGTGAACATTTAATTCCGTGCATTTTTGAAATGCCTGGCATTGCTCTTGCTTTAACCCACACACTGTCATTTCTATTTATATCTCTATCTAAAAATAACATAACTGTTGTAGATGGCATAGCTTTTTTCACAACATTTGTAAAATCTTCTGTTGACTGGACAATTGGGACGGTTGATTTTTTTTGACATGACAGCATTTTGCCTTGCCACTAATTCCATTCATCACACCTTTTTCATGGGCCGTTGCAAAATATTCCCAGTGGAAAGTTCTTTTGAATTTAATGTTAAGGTCTTGTAGCAGCAAGGTCATGCATCTATTTTTAAACTATGATGAAGAGCCATCTGTCCATATTATCTCTTCAAAAAAATTGTTTTCCCCTTGCATTTGGCTGAATTTCTTCATAAATGTTTTTAATGAAAGCTCTCCCTGTATTTTTTTCCTTCTCAGAAATGTCGGAACATATTAAGTATTGCATTTTCCATGTACCAATACTTCAGCTGTAAATAGTTATTCTTTTTCGTGTCAAAAGTGCATTCTGGACTTCATCCTGGTATGAGCAACTATAGTTCATGGCAAAATCCAACTGCAAGACTGATTCTGGAGAATTTTTATCATTTTGCAATTCATGAAATTATATTATGTTAGGAAGAAAATATAATGGCAACGTACAAGTTCTAAATTCACAGTTTATGACATACAGAAGTCAAGGTGGAAATTAATTTTCCCGAGTCCCGTGCATAATGAGCATATTAAATAATTTTTTAAGTATTAAAATGTAATTATTGCTTTGTTTTCAACCAGAAATTTGAGAACCAGTCCTGCTTTTGAATTCAATTGCAAATCAATCTAATTTATAATCTTTGAACAATCTAATCTTTAATACACATCTTATTTTACTATTTTTACATACTTCAAAAGTCTGCAAATGTCCCGTGCATAACGGGAGAATGACCCTATTAAGAACTCATGATTAAGTCTTAACTTTTAACTAAACTAAAAATTTAACATAGGAAACTAAACAAGCAAACATGCATGTCATCAGTTAAGTATACTCCCATCTGTGTTTTGAAGCTATAAAAGAGCTATTTTGGGACAAACGTGTAATTTTGAACCAGTCATATAATGAGGACAACACCCTAGCTTGCAAACCGTTTTTCAAACTTGTACACCATTAGCAGTGGAAAACATTTAATCCAGGCCTGCGTATACAATCGTTCTTTAATGGAAAGGAGTCCAATCCCAGGTGGTTTTGTCCTGAAGCCAAGATTCTACCAACAGTCTACGACCCCTCACGGAATCCCAGAAATAACTCCAAACAAATCATATTGACGGGTTTTTTTGTGCAAAATTGGTCTGAAGGGTGTTTTTGCTGTTATTTATTAATGCTAGCTAATGTTAAAAACAAAGACTTAACTTGGATTTATTATACAAACTTTATTTTCTGAAAAAGCTTGGAGTGCAGACCTTTACATTCTAGAGGATGAACTGCAGAATATGTATTCAACGAATTTGAAGTTTATTTTTCAAACTGATGCATCTAGAGGGAAATTTCCATAATAGTCTTCAATGTCTTAAGGTAACTTCGCGTCTCTAGTCTCATGCTTTGCTGTCTTTGTAACTTCTCTGCTTTCTCCAGTAGTACTTCTTCAATTGGTCAACCATATAAGTACCTTCAGGTAAGTAGGTCCGCTCTTCTATAAAGATATGACGTTAGTTTAAAGGTATGGAAACAACACTGAATAGCAAAATTTATTAAAAAGCAAAACCGACATGGAATAAAGCAAATTAAGATTTTTATAAGAAATGAGCGAAAATCCACGTTATGTTTCTAAAGTGCATGGAATTCCAGATAGCACAGAAAGGCCCTCCGCGTCCTGGTCATATTACAGCGCACAAGTACGGTTGAGTGGACATGGGACAATTTCAGATACATGCAGGGACCCTGTTCTGCGTCTGAAAGAGGCTGATAGAAAGAGCCGATAGGAATCATAAAATTTTCATAACTTAGCCCACCTGTCCATCTCTGGCAGTTTGCAAGCTATGGCAGATATGAGTTGTGCTAAGAATGCGTAAAAATCCAAATTTAAAAAGTTTTTTGCAGCAGATCTATGTTAAAAGAGTACATATTCTGAAAGAGCGAACCACAAAACCCTCTAGGGCGACTTCATTTTCATCAAAATGCCGGATTTAAAACTGTGAGGTTACCACAATGTAAGCGTTGGCGGAAGTAAAATCGAATTAATGCGTAAGATCTTTAGTAAATTGAATATAGGCACTGTTATATAAAATCTATCCAAAATTTTACCCAAAAGCTTGTCCATTCTATCGGCTTTCAGATAGGCCTACCATAAACCATATCAGTGTTTTATTTCAGAAATTTAGTCTTTTGTTGGCAATACATCCTGAAATGATTATTCCTCCAAAATACACATTAAATAAAATTAAGCATACAAGCGATGGTGGATAAATAAATTAATATGCAAATAAGCCACTGTAGACTCTTTCGGATATGCAGATGTTTCCAACCTACTTTAACTGCTTTCAGAATATGTGCTTTTTTTAAATGTAGATCTGCCAAAAAACTTTTTTAAATTTAGAATTTTCACAATTTTTAGCAAAATCATTTTATCACTTCCTCTTTTACAGCAGTTGAGATGGGACAGTACTATCATCTTTGTGATCCATAAACTCTTTATCACAAGGTTCATCACATTTCCTTAAAAGAAAATCAGGACTTTTAGACTTTGCAAACCCAAAAAGTAAGGCCCTTAAATTGAATAAACCTTGAATTACATGGCACGATAAAATACATTTTTTCGAACTATTAGATGATAAAATATAATATATGAAGCATAGATGAAGATACATTACAATTTAACTTGTAAATTCTTAAAAACAGGTTTAATAGGTGTCCATCAGAGCGGTAATCAAATTAATCTTTTGTTCAGAGCTTTTCATTCAATCTTACACCCAAGATGTTATTTTTAAATTTTCTTTTCAATAATTGCTTTTCCTTAGTTCATGGAGTTGAATAAATAAATTTATTTCCTTTGACTTTTCGTATATTATTCAAATCATTTGCTTCCCCATTTGTTTGGGTATATTTTGGTTTGAGACTTTCTTTTGTTTTAAAATCTATTTTACTCCTAGGTTTCGTTTCCAGTCTTTACTTTGGATCTTTCACTTTCTAAATACTGCGTATATTTTTGCTCACAACTAAGAGGTATGGCAAAAAGTAAGAGACTTTCAAAAGATTCATGTAAAATGGGGACTTGTCAGGTCATCTGAACCCATACCCTCTTTTATTTAGCAGAATAGGTCAAATGCCTGTATGCAAAAGCAATTCCATTCATTGTTCTCTCCTTCTGCTGATGTATCTTGCCCAAGTTTCAATTAGATTAAAGACTCC
>BGPR01027788.1:0-14104 GCA_013235015.1 Araneus ventricosus
TTTTCTGAACTTCACAGATCAACCCAATCAATGCATGCATGCTACAACCCAATAGCAAAAAAGAATTGCAGGTATTCTGATGCAAAATCGACGCATAATTATCTCACTTAAACTTTCGAACGTTCTCTTTAAACAGCTCTTTTGAATTCGCTCTCGTTCCCAACTCCCTCGCATTCGAGTCACCGGAGGGCCCAAACAGTTCGTTACTGACCGCTTGTGCCCCGGATAAAAGTCCCTTTATGCGTCGGCAACGAGGTTAAGAGACGTATGGAGATTTTCACACGCGCTTAAAAGGCTCTTTAATCAGCTGGGCCCTCTCGCGCTACCCCCTCGTTGACTTCACCGCCGGTGTCACTCAGCGAGGGGGCGCCACATTGGCGAGTTTATCGCGCTTGTGAGGATTTTTGCTTTGCATTCAAATTTAACGTAGGACTCCGTTCCTCCCGAATTTGATTCACACGCCAAAACGCCACAAAAAACGTTGTGTGGGAGATCCTCTATATCTCGGTAACTACGTATGTTAAAAACATAACTGGTGTCTTACTTTAGAGATAAAGGGTAACAACAGAAGTTACAAAAAAAAAAAAATTGAAAATCGGAAAAGAGTCACGCGAGTAAAGTAGTCTTACGCCTTTAACATCAGCAGCTGTTTGAAAAAGACAGCCTCCCGTCATTTTTTTTTTTACTCCTTTTGTTCTTTCCTCTAAAATGCTGTATCATCATTTTATAGTGTTTGGTATTTAGTATGTCTCTTTGTATATTCACTTGGATTTATGTATATTCAATCTGTTTCATGAATTTTTGTTTTATGGATTATTATTATTCTATGTATTTTTTTCAATAAAGTTTCTACGCACATCCATCCAAACACGCAGACCGGAGGTTTTTATCTCTGTGGTCGGGGTGTGTCGTAGTGAATGTAATACCTAGTTACAAGCCCTAATCATATTTTTACTTTTAACAAATTTAAAACTGTAATTAAGTACATCTTTTGGTTCAAAATCAAAATACGAGCAGCACAGTAGATTCCTATGTGTCCTTGGATCAATGTCGCCCCCGGGCTGCAGACCAATCAGTCCACTGGATGAGGCAGCCCCGTCGCAGATAAGTTGTTTGCAAGTGCAACGGAACGATTGTCTCTATATTATTTCGGAGAGAGGGTAAGGTGGGAAATACATTCGCAAGTAAATGTAAGGAAAGTATGGAGGAAAAGGATTTTCGGTTAGCCGGTTTTTTTCGGTTATTTTTTTTGTATCGGTTATAACCCGTTATTTTTTTAAACCCAATAACCGTGTCGTAGAAACCGGATAGGAAGATAGGCTCGATTTTAGGTTCGACTAGACTAAAATTTACCAAGTTATGAAGCTTTGAATTTCATCATCTTAGGCCAATCAACGACAACGCTTCCTCGAGGCGTCTGTTGATTGACGGATTACTGAGAGAGTCTTTATGCTCAGATAAATATTGGCCAATGGATTGATTTCCTGTAAAAACAATATTAATAAAAAATTTTGTCTACAAACGTTTGTTTGTTTTTTATTAAACCCCTCCCGAAAACCGGTTATTTTGAGCGGTTATAACCGCCAGGTTAAACCGGACAGAAAAATAACAAAAAACCGGTTATTTTCGCAATAACCGCTATCCCTAAAGCAAAGTAACCATATGTATAAATGTTTACATATCCATGGAGCAAAAAAATGCTCAACTCAAGTATTTTTTTATTATGTCGACATATTCGTCTAATCACCTCTTTGAATTTTGCTGTTACTAGGAATCATCTGTAAAAAAAGTGAAATATCTTTTGATTTCATTTGATAAATAATTTGATAAAGCTGAAACATCCGAAAATCTTATTTGCTAAACTGTGATTCAATTTATTAATATAGAGAAACTGTATATTATCTCCTCACTCTATATAAAAAAGATAAGCCGAAATCTGTTACGTTGTTGTAAAACCGGTCTAAATTCAAATCCTAAACATATATGTTTGGTATCATTCTTTTCAAAATTTATCCAACTTTAATGTATTTAAATCGTAAACATATATGTTTGGTATCATTCTTTTCGAAAATTATGCAACGTTAATGTATTTAAATCTTAAATATATATGTTTGGTATCGTTCTTTTCGAAATTTATCCAACTTTAATGCATTCAAATCCTAAACATATATGTCCGGCATCATTCTTATCGAAATTTATGTAATATTGCTAGAATTTATACATTTTTACATACAACTTACATATTTATACATTTATACATACACCTTTACTGTAATATTGCTCGAATTTATACATTTTTTAAAATTATAAATTAAAATTTGGAAATTGCAAAAAAAAATGCGTTTCTCCTTCACAGATGGCAGCACAACCGAAGTGGCGTTGTGTTGCTAAATTGTGACTGATTTTCGTTAAATGGTTCGTTCTATAATCGTTTTGCTCACAAATTGTCTAATTGATGTATTTCGGTTTCATATTGATCGAACAATAAAGCTTTATGTTGATTTTAGACTCATTTATAATTGGCTTTCGAATTTGTAGCTGCTCATTCCGTTTCTTTCTCTTTCTTTCGTGTTTCTTTTTGTTTAGAATGTGGTTGATGACGCCATCACGCCAATAGCCGCGAAGCTGTCGTACCCCGGGGGGGGGGCTTCAATAAACTTTAAACTGCATAAATAACAATTTTTACTTTCTCGAATACGAAGTATACAAATAGAAAGAATTGTAATCGTCAAAACATTCGAACTCGAGATGTTGACGAATCTCCACGTTTTAGACCTCCCTGAGTCCGAAAAACGCAATTTGGGAATTATGTCTGTCTGTGAACACGATAACTCGAAAACTATTAGAGCTACGGGGATGAAATTTGGTATGTGGTCTTTAAACATAATTTGTAGGTTTCTGTCAAATTTTGGACAAAATCCGTCAACGGGAAGTCTGTCTGTATATCCGCGGTCATCTGAACACTATAACTCAAAAACTTGAATAGATAGATAGATAAAATTTGCTACGCAGTTTTATCATCAGGAATGTAGGTTGTAGGTCCTTATAAAATTTTGGGCCAAATCCGTTAAAGAATTGACTGTCTGTCGGTTTGTATAATCGCATACTTCTGAAGATGATATCTTTCAAAAGAAATTACTTAGATAAATGAAATTTCGTATACAGTCTTGAAACTCTAATTGTAGATTTGTCTTCTATCTTCGTTTTAAATCGGTTTAAAACCAGCGGGAGTGGTCTCCCTAAACTTTCTCGTATACTTCTCGAAAAAGGTGCTGTTTACCCTCCCCCCCACGTGGATAAAAAAAATTCGAACCTATTGTAACCCAGGATCCAATGACTATCAGAAAATATTTAGGTAAGAAATCAAATTTGAAGAGATGCGTTCCGATGAAATGCGTACCGATTTCTACTCCTTCTTGGCTCAAGGACAATCTTTCCGCGTGCACAGATTGCTACCAAGTACGCATGCGCATGGAGAATCGGATGAAAACAAAAGCGACAAGCAGGAGTCAATAAATATCGTGCACAGAAGATTGCTTCCAGTACGCATGCGCGTGGAGACAGCGAATTCGTTGGAGATGCGTTTTTACAGACCGACAGACAGTCAACCCTTTGACGGATTTGGCCCAAAATTTTATACGGACTACATTCATGACGATAAAACCATGTACCAAATTTTATCCATCTAGCTATTCAAGTTTTTGAGTTATAGTGTTCGCATGACTTCGGACATACAGACAGACATACTTCCCGTTGACGGATTTTGTCCAAAATTTGATAGAAACCTACAAATTATGTTTAAAGACCACATACCAAATTTCATCCCCGTAGTTCTAATAGTTTTCGAGTTATCGTGTTCACAGACACACAGACAGACATAATTCCAAAATTGTGTTTTTCGGACTCAGGGAGGTCTAACACCTGGAGCGAGCGTTTGCCCCACCTTAGGGAATACCTCACGTTTTCTGGCGCGCGGTTTATTTTTTCCCCCACCCGTGTTAGTCGTATGCGAGAAAGTTTCGAGGAGACCGCTCCCGCTGGTTTTAATGATAAAGTACTTCGTTTCGATTATACGTCCTATACATCTTTTTACGTCAGTCCTTGAAAGACTTATAAATGATGCTTTATTGTATTTATTTCAAAAAGTACATTATACAGAAAAAATTTAAATATATAGATGGATTTCTTTTGCAGCTCTGCTTGCCCCCGAGTTGCCGAGCCACCATTGCATAGTTGTAAATAATTTCACATACCGGTAAGTACTTTTTAATTTGGAAATAAATTCATATGAGAATTCTTCATTCAAACTGAATCATATTGGTCTTAATACTGCACATAATAATGTATTGACGCTTTATTTATCAAGAAATTCGAAGAAAATAAAGATTTAAACTCTACAAGTTATTAATATTTTTTTTTCAGATTGCGTTATTTCATTTAAATTGGATAAATTCAAAAAAACTAAAATTATATTCATAGGTTGCCCTTCATAAACTTAAAAACACTACTAGGGGAACCAACACCACTAGGGGAACCAACACCACTAGGAGAACGAACACCACTAGGGGAACCAGCACTACTAGGGACACCAGGACACAGGTAAAGAGAATCATAACTCCCACATTACACAAGGATAGACAGGCGAAGAGAATCATAACTCCCACAATACACAAGGATAGACAAGCAAAGAGAATCATAACTCCCACATTACACAAGGATAGACAAGCAAAGAGAATCATAACACCCACAATACATAAAGATAGACAGGCAAAGAGAATAACTCCCACAATACACAAAAATAGACAGGCAAAGGGAATCATAACTCCCACAATACACAAAGATAGACAGGCAAAGCGAATCATAATCCCATAAATGTTTTTTTTTTTTCCTGACTCAATAAAGTCTAAAACGTTGATATTCAACATAACCTAGTGGAAGAACTATTCGACGATAGCATTAATTTCCCCTCTTATGAACTTCGCATACTAAAGTGTAAAAAAGTTAGGGCAAATTTCTAGAAGATACTTTTAGATTTTTCTTTCTCTTCCCACATGGTTCTTTTTCCTCGCCAAATACACGCCAATCCGTCGCCAACGCTGACAATGGAGACGGACGCTGCAAAATCAACCCACCGTGCCTCATTCCCACATGACAAAAGATAGGAAAATGGATTAAATCGATTAATATGGGCAGGTAATTAAACTGCTGTTCACCTCCAATCGATTCATCGATGCAGTCTACCCTTGCATCGCAATCAATTATTCACGAACAACCTTTGGAATCTTGTCCGCCAAATAAATACAATTTGTAACAACGAAAACAACAAAAATTCTTTTTTGGTCGATCAAATTCTCTGCAGGATTGAAAAAAGAGGGACAAAATCAACCGTCAAAGAGGCAAATCGAATGGCTTTTGTGTTTGAAGTTTTACACAAATTGGAGACGCGTTTTCAGCAAACAATAGACTGTTTGATCGTTTGTTTGAATGGGTGAAAGCTCGGACGTCGTTTTCGGAATTATAGGGCGGGGATTTTATTCCTCGCTTTATTTAATGATAGTTTGTCTGCAGGGTAAATGTACATTTGAGACGGGAAAGAGAAAAAACTATTGTGCTTAGTAAAGAGAAGTTTTCTTCTTTTTTTATAAGCTGAATGTTGAGTTTTCTTTGAGCTCAATGTAAAGGTGTTGCTTTTTACTCTGTCGTTTAACAGGAAAACAAATTTTAAGGAAAAAGAAATTTAAGGAAAATTTTAAGGATTCGCTTAATTCCTCGCTTTATTTAATGATATTCCTCGCTTTATTTAAAGATAGTTTGTCTGCAGGGTAAACGCACATTTGAGACGGGAAAGAGAAAAAACTATTATGCTTAGTAAAGAGAAGTTTTCTTCTTTTTTATAAGCTGAATGTTGAATTTTTCTTTGAGCTCAATGTAAAAGTGTTGCTTTTTACTCTGTGGTTTAACAGATTACTTAAGAGATCATTTTACCTTCCCACTGAAAAACAATAGTCTGTTCTTCATCATATATTAGCAGTAGCTGCATGGCATTGCTTATGACGCGATTCTTGGAACATTAATTCCATTCGTATCATTACCAAGCCAAGATTGGATAGACATGTGACACACTAAGCCAATATCAGTCCAGCTAAGACAGAATTCTCCCCCCCTCCCGTTTTCTACCGCAAATCTGCGAAGAAAAGAAAATTTCAGAACTTCACAGGAAAGCAACTGATTAAAAATTAATAAAGAAGTATTCGAAATCTATATTTATAAAAGGCAATGTTTATGTGTGTGTGTCCGCGATGTCCAGACGAATTTATCGCGCTTACAGCCATGAAATTTGGCACACAGGTAGTCGTAGTGGTGACTGAATGCACCTCGAAGCCGGAATTTTAAAATTTAATCTAGAATTTTTTTCATTTAATGTTTTGTGTTGTTTTGGGGCATTTTCGGCACGTTTACGGCTGTAGTATCTTTTCTAATGATAGTTGAAAAACAATCAATGCACCATTAGATAGAGCGAATAATTTTCTTTCTAATGAAATTTGTTTTGAGCTTCAAACGTAATTTACTGAATTTTGAGAATTTTTTAAAAAATAGTCAGTCTTGCCGACAAAATTGTGTTTTCGTATTTAAATTTACTGCATCCCCCGTTCTAATAAAGTTATCTCTTTCATTTTTTTGAGGTAATGAATGGAATATTCCCCCTTGATTTAAAACAAGAACGGTTGAAATTTTTTTATGGTTGAATATTAATTAATTTTTTCTGAAGTGTCAAAATATTTGCGCTCTATTTTTTCCCTCAATTCTTCGTAACCAAGGTCGCGGTGTTCTATTCCCAGCATGCATTTCGTCGAAACCACGTGACGTCATAATCCCTTTGCTGAAGATTGTAAGCTTTTTAAAAAATTTGTTGAAAATCGGGATGTCACGGGAAACGCCATGACGGTACTGATAGTAAGTGATAAGAAGTTTCGAAAGCACTCGTTTTAAATTGGGGAGAAATGTTTCGGTTATTAGCTTAAAATCGAAGAAAGATAACAAAATTCCTGTGCAGGATTTAAATCAGCTTTCCCAATTGTGTAATTTTTAAATGCTCCGTTTATCTACATCTGCCACTCCGTCCTGGGAAAATATTAAAAACATTTATTTTTACATTATTATTTTAAAAATAATTATTTTGGCTATAATCAATAAGAACTTTTAAAAGTTTTTGAAAGGCAGAGACAATATAACTTGACGATCAAATTGGTATTGCTGAACAGATAATTTTTTGAAATTTGAAAATGAACAAAAATTATTTTACTAGAATAATAATTTTCGAAGTTATTTCCGGAAAATACAAAATGCCGAAACCAAAAGTCGAAGCAAATCGTCAGTGGAAAAGGCAAATTTTGGGTGCTTTTGGAACATTTTTGCGGACACTAATGAACGTTTACCAACGTTTCACTGCGTAAGCATATAGACGCAATCATTTTTGGCCACACGTTATAAGTGACATTCTTAACCCTTAAAAGCCAGATTTTTTAAAATTTATTTTAAAATGTTTTGTGACCTACATTTCTTGAATAAAACACGGGGAAAATACTCTAAAAAATCCTATTTGTTTTAAGTACGGTTTATTTCTAAAGAGTAGTTTATTACCCATCAGCAACACTGGCTTTAATTTTGTGACTTTCATTTCTTGAATAAAACATGGGAAAAATACTCTAAAAAATCCAATTTGTTTTAAGTACGGTTTATGGCTGAAAAACAGTTTGTTACCCACCAACAACACTGTGCTTTAATTGCGAAAAACATTCCCTTGATAAAATTCTATAATATCACACACAGATGAGTTTTAAGAACTCTTAATCTTTTAAACACTCCTACAACCTAAACCAGGCTTCAAAATAATCAACCATGACTCACCATTAATGCTTGCTTAATCTGTTAAACACTTCTTCAACCTAAACCAGGCTTTAAAATGATCAACCCTGACTCGCCATTAAATGCTTTCGTCAACACTCCTCCAATCTAGACCAGGCTTCAAAATGATCAACTGTGACTCTCCATTAATGCTTTCTTAATCTTTTAAACACTCCTCCAACCTAAAGCAGGCTTCAAAATGATCAACTGTGACTCTCCATTAAACGCTTTCGTCAACACTCCTCCAATCTAGACCAGGCTTTGAAATGATCAACTGTGACTCACCATTAATGCTTTCTTAATCTTTTAAACACTCCTCCAACCTAAACCAGGCTTTAAAATGACCCTCTTCGAATGTTTGCAATTCGTCCTTTTATATCACTCAAGATGTTTAAGTTGAAACTTGAAAAATGTTTTTTTTTCCTTTCGGATTTTGTCTGCCAAAATCCGAAGGACAATGCATTTTTCTAATAGAAATGGTTGCCCAAAATGCAACCAAATTGCAAGATGTTAATGCCGGACATGTCTTATCTAAATGATGCAAACGCGTTTGTCATGTCTCTGAGACTTCACATGAATTGACACTCTTCTGAACCACAACACAAGGCTGGAGATTGACATCTAAACTTACAAAATAGTATTCAAAATCCGAAGCCGACACCAAATAGGGGGAATTTGGGTTTGCACATATTTAATATGGCCCAAAGCTTTGCAAGCAATTGTTCTTCAGTAGTTTCGATGCTCGAGCCTGATAACTATCAGCAACAAAACTGAATGTTATAGCATATTTATGAGACTTGAGTGCTACCGCTTTATATTCTTAATGCGACTGTTTCTCTTGATTATAGTAAATTGTGTAAGTGTGAGTAACCAAGTCAGATTGTTTCTATAATATTTTATATACTAATATTGTTTATCCTGAAATCAATAGGAAAATTATTAAAAAAAAATCCCGCCTGAAAAATTTATGCTTTAATGCCTTCCTAAACATAGCGTCCCTAAAAAATTACCAAAATCTAAAATTATGTAAAATTGAAAAAAATAATTTTTTCTTACGATTGTTAAACAAAGTAAATTATCGATAAATTGCAAAAAACTACTTCCGATTTTAAAATGAAAATAAAAGTTGTAGTATCAACCGAATGTGCTACTATCGATTGAATGTAAAAGAAACGAATACTTAAAAATACTTTTCCGTAAAATTTATGTTGAAAGATAATTCTTGCGAGTTTATGGTGCATTTTAGAAGCGCCACTACAAAGGAATACTAGGCATTAGTTGGTCAAATTAAGTAACAATAATTATGAGTTGCATTAGTGTTCTAATTTTTTAGTGGATATGTTTGTCGCCAATTGCATGTACAATTGCTAATCCATCCATTTCAACTAAATATTCGGGCATGTAAGGACACAGCATGCCGTATTTTCTTATTTCTCATCTCTCTCCGTGTTCATACAGAACACTTTTACACCAACACTTTATTTCCTGAACTTTTACTTTTTCAAATGTGAAATAATATGATCCAAAAATAAGATCTTCACCTGGCCAAACTTCAAAAATTTAAATCATCTAGGAGTCTTTTGGCGCATCCCTTTTAAGCATTTTTTAAAAATTCCTTTTATTTGGTGTTCATTAATAAACATATTTGTACAAATAAAGCATTCAAAAAGTTTCGAAGGATGTAATATAATGATTTCCACAAAAAAGAGTTTAAAGCACCCGAAAATGCAGTTAGTTATATTCTTCGGAACTTGGTAACAGACCTTTGAGTAGTACAGATGAAAATTTTATCTGCCGCTTTAAGCGCGTATAGTTGGTTTCTTTACTCAATACGTATTCAAACGGTAAAAGAGGTTTTACAGAAACGTTCAGATGTTTGATTGAAAAATTGACATCAGACACAAGCCGAAGAACTCCAATTTCGATCAAATTTGACACTGAGTAATTTTCTATTGAACCAGCATTCTAAAGCGGTATATACATGCCATTTCATTTTTTGCAATTTGCTCTTTTTTACTATAAGTAATACTAGCAGCACGCCGTTGCCCGTGGAATCAGGACTTCAACGAAATGAAAAAAAAAAAAAAATGCCCACAATGACACGAAAAAATTTTGAAAACAAAATCAAAACAGAAGATACACATTATTGATTTTTCCCGCTTATTTTTCTTCGCGATAATGACATTTGAGTTGTAGGAAAACAGTACATAGTACGCTAATCCAAAACAATATTAAAAAATTGCAACGTGAAAATCATTATTCAACAGCAAACAAAATGCGCAACATAAACAACATGTGTTTTTTAACAAGCTAACAAATGTACAACATAATAATCAATAAGTACATAAAACAAGTAAATCAAAAGTATAAAAATGTAAATCAAAACGCGATCCACCTAGATTAAAAAATGGTCTACCATGAGCTTAAAGTGTAAGACGAAATTGATCAGAACATAACACACCAGACGCCCGTACAAAGAAAAAATAACCAAAAGGAGGGAAAAAACTTTTGTCTAACGTGATTAAACGGTGTAATATTTTCATTTAGACTAAAGAAATAAAAGTAATTCATCATATTCCGATCTATCCTCGTTAATGGCAGGATGCCAAATGAAGCCATCGCTCTAATTTTTCCGGCAGATGGCGCACACTTCGATGAAACGGGATTTCCGTAAAATAGTTCTTCCTTCGAAAAAAACATCTCTGACCCCATCAACTAAAAAATTAATTAAAAAATCGACTTAAAATGGTATTTTAACCATTCTTGTTTTAAATGAAGGAGAGACGTTTCATTTATTAGCTCAAAAAATTTCAAAAAGATAACGAAATTAGAACGTGAGATGGAATCATTTGATTTTGAAATCTTAAAATTTCATAAGGAAACAGACTATTATTTAAAAATTTCTCAAAATTCAGTAAATTATGTTAGACTTTCAAAACAAACGTCATTAAAACGCTAACTGTTTGCTCTATTCGATAGTTCATCGATTGTTTTTTTTTCTATCATTATTTCTCATGGATCGACCAAGAACGTGGATCTCATGGATCGATCAAAATCTCTCAAAACAACACACGCACGGCGTTGCCCGTGGAATCAGGAATTCAACAAAATGAAAAAAAACTTCCATAATGACAGGAAAAAGTTTTGAAAACAAAATCAAAACAAAAGATACACGTCATTAATTTTCCTGCTTATTTTTCTTAGCGATAATGAAATTTCAACTGTAGAAAAACAATACAGAGTACTTTAATCAGAAACAATATTAAAAAAATTGCAACGTGAAAATAGTTATTATACTGCAAGTAAAATATGCGAGACTTAAATACGTTAAGACACTGCCGAACGTACGGTGTTGGCCGTGGAATCAGGAATTCAACAAAATGGGGAAAAAACCCACAATTACGTGAAAAAGTTTTGAAAACAAAATCAAAACAAACGATACACATTATTGATTTTCCTGCTTACTTTTTTTCGCGCTACAGTACAGAGTACGTTAATCCAAAACAATATTACAAAATTGGAACGTGAAAATGATTATTATACAGAAAGTAAAGTATAAAATCGAATCCGAAAATAATAATCGAAGTAATTCGTTCAGTTGAAGGTCATGACGTATCCTGCGCTCTGAACCGTCAGCCAATCAAAATTGCCAGTAACGTTCCGAAGAAGTGCCGCGTGAGAAAACTCGCTAGAAGAAAAATATCTTTCAACTGACCAGGGAAAAATTAATTAAAAAAATGAGAGAAGATATTTTAACCATTCTTGTTTTAAATCCGACAGAACCGTTGCAGTTATAAGCTGTAAAAAATTGAAAATAATAGTGTTATTAGAGCGTTAGATGCAGCAAATTTAAAAACAAAAATAAAATTTAGATGGCAAAACTTGCTATGTTTTAAAAACTTCTCAAAATTCGGTAAATTATGTTAGACATGAATTGTTTCAACGATCATTAGGAAAGATACTACGACCGTAAACGTGCCAAAAATGACCCAAAACAACACAAAACATTAAATAAAAAATTAAAATTTTCCAGATTAAATTTTAAAATTGCGGTGCATTGAGTCACCATTACGACTACCTGCGTGCCAAATTTCATGGTTGCAAGTGCGTAGATTCGTCTGGACATCGCACACACACACGCAAACATTGCCTTTTATAAGTAGGATCAGTACGTCTTATTATGTTGTCTTATTTCCAAGTTTCATCAAGATTTTTCGAATAACTATTTTTGTAATAAACAATTCAATGGCGCATGCCAATTTCAATTTCATTTCTGCTTTGATGACTTCCGATATAATTTTCCAACAGAAATTGCGTACGTAGTCCATAGAGTTGGCCTATTCTTGCCTTTATCAACAATAAGTATAAATAATATATGGAGTGTTTAGAGTTAAGGCAGACAAGTCCATGTTAGGTCCGTTTTACACCAACACTTCCATGGTAGTTTGCACACTTAAACCAAACGAGCGAAATTCGCTCCTTTCCGTACTTGAAAGTGCATCGTCCTTTCGGAGCGTTTTACAATCCTTCCGCGGAGCGAAATATTCGGAGCGAATTTCGCTCCTTTCTGTATTGAACGATTTCGCTCCTTTTCCATTAGTTTTTAATATTAAAAGGAGCGTGTTAAAAGAAATGCTCCTTTTTGAGCAATATTTTAAGCAATGATTTCGCTCTTTGTTGATTAATTTTTAATGTTAGAGGGAGCGTTTGAGAAAAAACGCTCTTTTTTGGAAATGTTTTCATTACTCATTTCGATCCTTTCTGATTAATTTGTGACTTTATTTAGAGCGTTGAAAAGAAAAACGCTCTTTTCTGGAGATGTTTTTATTGATTTCGCTCCTTTTTGATCAGTTTGTAAAATTATTCAGAGCGTTTAAAAAAAAACGCTTTTTTTAAATGCTTTTAATATTGAATGCTTTTAATTATTCAACATTTCTGGACGTTTAAAAGATAACATTTTTTAAAGCAATATTGAGACCAGTGATTTAGTACCTTATAAAGAGCATTATGAATAAATATGAACCTTGAGGTAGTAAAATGCCGCTTATTATTTTATCCTTGTAAATCTTTTTAACCAACATAAACGGTCTTTTACCCTAGTTTCATCACTTCTGCTATTTTAAAAACTAGTAAGAAACAATTGGGGGGTGCTTCTTTTAATACCTGCATTATTCTGCACAGTGCAACAGATTTCTATAATGGAAACAATTGTAAACTATATAGCACGGTTTATAATAATTTTTTAATAACCCAGCAAAAAAAATCTGCAGAATTTTTTTTTGAGGTTTTCTTAAAGATTTCTGCAGATTTTTTGAAGACAAAAATTCTGCAGTTTTTCTTCAATTTAATCTGCAGAAAATTTTCTTCTTATATTTTTCTCTTAAATATTCTTCAGATTTTTTGAAGGGAGAAGAAATATGCATTTTATCTTCAATTTAATCAGCATAAATTTTTTTATTATATTTTTCTCTAAATATTCTGCAGATATTTGTAAGACAGCAAAAAAACTGTATTTTTTCTTCAATGTAATCTGCAAAAAAATTTCTTATATTTTCCTCTAAATATTCTGCAGAATTTTTGAATACATAAAAAAACTGCATTTTTTTTCAATTTAATTTAATAAAATATGCAAAAAATTCTTTTTATTTTTTCTTTAAATAGCCTGTAGATTTAAGAATTTGTATTTTGTCTTCAATTCAATTTGCAGTTATTTAGCAATTTTCACAAAATCATTAAACTTTACCAATATCTGTTTTTTTTTTGAAGATTTAACTGCATTATCTAAATCTGCATTTCTCTAAATACATATTGTTCACCATATTCTCTAATATTGCAGCTTTATTTTCCATTTATCCTTTAAGAACATCTAAAGCACACCAGTTATTTGCATGAATTTTACTTATTCTTTTACAAATTATAATTTTTAGAAAATATTAATTATAAGGCTTTTGAGTTTGCACTCACTAGTAAAGTCTTGACAGACTGAGTCAGCTTAAAAAATATAATACAGGGGAGGTGGCTACAGAAACTGTGAAAAAATTTCCCCGATTTAAGGCTTAATTATATTAGTTTCCTGGCTTTCTCCCAACTCAGAATCACTGTATGTGTACAATATACATTATTAAAAACACTTTTACCAGTTATATAAAGTGAAAAAAATATTTTTATGAAATTTAATTTTTAAAAAATGGAATGAATA
>BGPR01027789.1:0-18221 GCA_013235015.1 Araneus ventricosus
TCTGTACTTCGTTCAGTTACGTATTGCTCCTGTTATCATATTTTATTGCAGATATTTAGGCTCATGTCTGACAATAGGCAACCAGGTTATGGACTCATAAAAGAAAATTGTATCATATTTACTTACATTTGTTATTTAATGCTTATTTAAGTATATATTACTAATTTGTTAAAACAACGATGATTCACGTTTTATTTCAGTGTTTCTGCTATCTGTTTTATTGCAACTGACTAAACTCATCGACAGCAAACCTAAGGTTATGGTCTCATAAAAGAAATTTATATCATATTTACTTACATTTGTTAGTGTCTTATTTAAGTATACATTACTAATTTAATTTAAAACAACGAGGGGATTCACACGTTTTATTTCAGTACCTGCTATCATATTTTATTGCAGTGGCTAAGCTCTCATGTCCGACCAACAAACCTAAGGTTATGGACTCATAAAAAGAAAGATTGTATCATATTTACTTACATTGTTATTTAATGCTTGTTAAGTATATATTACTAATTCATTTAAAGGAAACAACGATGATTCACACGTTTTGTTCCAGTACCTGCTATCATATTTTGTGCAACTGACTAAGCTCATGTCTGACAGCAAACCTAAGGTTATGGTCTCATAAAAAGAAATTTGTATCATATTTACTTACATTTGTTAATTAATGCTTATTTAAGTATACATTACTAATTTGTTAAAAACAACGAGGATTCACACGTTTATTTGTTCTGCTATCATATTTTATTGCAAATGACTAAGCTCATGTCTGACAACAAACCTAAGGTTATGGACTCATAAAAAGAAAATTGTATCATATTTACTTACATTTGTTATTTAATGCTTATTTAAGTATATATTACTAATTTGTTAAAAAAACGATGATTCACACGTTTTATTTCAGTACCTGCTATCATATTTTTTATTATTGCAAATGACTAAGCTCATGTCTGACAGCAAACCTAATATTCCTGGACTCATAAAAGAAAATTGTATTATATTTACTTACATATGTTGATTAATGCTTATTTAAGGTATATATTACTAATTTGTTAAAAAGACGATGATTCACACGTTTTATTTCGGTACCTGCTATCGTATTTTTATTGCAAAATGAGCTAAGCTCTCATGTCAGGCCATGAAACCTAAAGTTTATGGACTCATAAAAGAAAAGAAAAATTGTATCATATTTACTTACATTTGTTGTTAATGTATTTAGAGTATATGTTACTAATTTGTTAGAAACAAACGATGATTCACGTTTTGTTTCGGTACCTGCTTCATCTTCATATTATATTGCAGCTATTCAAGCTCTTGTCTGATATGGAAGCCTAAGGACATGGATATAAAAAGAAAATTATGTATCATGTTGCCCGTTGTTAGTGTGCTTATTTAAGTGTATTCAATTTGTTAAAACAACGATAGGATACACATTTCTTTCAACGGTTCTGCTATCATATTTTTATTTACCAGTAATTGGCTCATGTCTGACATAAACTAAAGGTTATGGACTCATAAAAAGAAAATTATTATAATATTTTGCACTACATTTTGTTATTTAATGCTTATTTAAGTATATATTACTAATTTAATTTAAAAACAACGATGATTCACGTTTTTATTTCGGTACCTGCTATCATATTTTATTGCAGCAGCTAATCATGTCTGACAACAAACCTAAGGTTATGGACTCATAAAAAGAAAATTGTATCATATTTACTTACATTTGTTATTAATGCTTATTTAAGTATATATTACTTATTTGTTAAAAAAACGATAGTTCACACGTTTTATTTTACAGTTACCTGCTATCATATTTTATTGCAGCGAAGCTAAGCTCATGTCTGACAGCAAACCTAACGTTATGGACTCATAAAAAGAAAAGGGTGTATCATGTTGCCCGTTTTGTTAATTAATGCTTATTTAAGTATACATTATAATTTGTTAAAAACAGCGATGATTCACGTTTTATTTCAGTACCTGCTATCATGTTTATTTACCGTGGTAAACTCATGTCGACAGCAAACCTAAGGTTATGGACTCATAAAAAAGAAAATTGTATTATATTTACTTACATATATTGATAATGTATTTAAGTATATATTACTAATTTGTTAAAACGATGATTCACGTTTTATTTCAGTATCTGCTATATTTTATTGCAACTGACTAGGCTCATGTCAGTGAAACCTAAGGTTATGGACTCATAAAAGTGTATCTGTTACTTACATTTGTTATTTAATGCTTGTTAGAAGGTATATATTACTAATTTTGTTTCAAAAAACAACGATGATTCACACGTTTTATTTCAGTACCTGCTATCATATTTTATTGCAACTGACTAAGCTCATGTCTGACAGAAAACCTAAGGTTATGGACTCATAAAAAGAAAATTGTATCATAGTTACTTACATTTGTTAATTAATGCTTATTTTAAGTATACACATTGCTAATTTGTTAAAAAGCAAGCTTGATGATTCACACGTTTTATTTCAATTTTCTATCATATTTTATTTACCGATATTAAGCTCATGTCTTTGACAACAAACCTAAGGTTATGGACTCATAAAAGAAAATTGTATCATGTTGCGTTAGTGTCTTATTTAGGTATACGTTACTAATTTGTTAAAGTAACGATAGTTCGCACGTTTTATTTGGTACCTGCTATCATATTTTATTTGCAACTGACTAAGCACATGTCTGACAGCAAACCTAAGGTTATGGACTCATAAAAAGAAAATTGTATCATATTTACTTACATTTTGTTAGTGTGCTTATTTAAGTATACATTACTAATTTGGTAAAAACAACGATGATTCACGTTTTTTATTTCAATTACTGCTATCATATTTTATTACGCAAATTACAAGCTCATGTCGACAGCAAACCTAAGGTTATGGACTCATAAAAAAAGAAAATTGTATCATATTTACTTGTTTATTTATTTAATGCTTGTTAAGTATATATTACTAATTTTGTTAAAACGATTATTCACACAGTTTTATTTCAGGCACCTGTTATCATATTTAGTACCAAAAAGTAATTCAGGCTCATGTCGACCGTAAACCTGGGTTATGGACTCATAAAAGAAGGTGTATCCTGTTCTTACATTTGTTGTTAATTAACATTTCCGGTATATATTACTAATTTGTTAAAACGACGATGATTCACGTTTTTATTTCGAGTGCCTGCTATCATGTTTTATTTTTCCAACTGACTAGAAGCTCGTGTCGACAGCAAACCTAAAGGTTATGGTCATAAAAAGAAATTTACCTCATATTTGCCCATTTGTTAATTAATGCTTATTTAAGTATGCATTACTAATTTGTTACCAAAAACCAACGAGGATTCACGTTTTATTTTCAGGCTGCTGCTATCATATTTTTATTGCAAATGACTAAGCTCATGTCCGACAACAAACCCTAAGGTTATGGACTCATAAAAAAAGTAAATTGTATCTGTATTTACTTACATTTGTTATTGTCTTGTTAAGTATATATTACTAATTTGTTAAAACAACTTGATGAGTCACGCGTTTTTGTTCGGTACCTGCTATCATGTTTTATTGCAATGACTAAGCTCATGTCTGACCAACCAAGAGCACAATGTTATGGGCTCATAAAAGAAAGATTAATTGTATTATATTTACTTGCATATGTTAATTCAATGCTTATTTAGTATATATTACTAATTTGTTAAAACGATGATTCACGTTTTATTTCAGTACCTGCTTTATCATATTTGCAAATGACTAAGCTCATGTCGACAGCAAACCCTAAGTTTATGGACTCATAAAAGAAAAATTGCTTCATCATATTTACTTACATTTATTTATTTAATGCTTATTTAAGTATATATTGCTAATTTATTAGAAACGATGATTCACGTTTTATTTCAGTACCTGCTATCATATTATATATTGTGAGCTAAACAACGTCTGTTGGCAAACCCTAAGGTTATGGACTCATAAAAAGAAAATTGTATCATATTTACTTACATTTGTTAATTAATGCTTGTTAGAAAGTATGCATTACTAATTTGTTAGAAACAACGATGATTCACGTTTATTTCGGTACTATATATCATATTTTATTATGACCAAACTAAGCTCATGTTGACAGCAAACCTAAGGTTATGGACTCATAAAAAGAAAATTGTATCATATTTACTTACATTTGTTATTTAATGCTTATTTAAGTATATATTTACTAATTTGTTAAAACAACGATGAGATTCACGTTTTTATTTTAATTGCCTGCTATCATATTTTTATTGCAACTGACTAAAGCTCATGTCTGTATAAACTAAGGTTATGGACTCATAAAAAGAAAGGGAATTATTGTCATGTTGCCTGTTTGTTATTTAATGCTTATTTAGTATATATTGCTTATTTGTTAAAAACGATGATTCACGTTTTATTTCAGTGGTACCTGCTATCATATTTTATTGTGACTAAGCTCATGTCGACAGCAAACCTAACGTTATGGACTCATAAAAGAAGATTATCATATTTACTTACATTTGTTAATTAATGCTTATTTAAGTATACATTTATAAGGAATTTATTTAAAACAACATGATGATTCACGTTTTAT
This sequence comes from Araneus ventricosus, assembly GCA_013235015.1. NCBI lineage: Eukaryota > Metazoa > Arthropoda > Arachnida > Araneae > Araneidae > Araneus > Araneus ventricosus. The sequence continues at coordinate 4,596 of BGPR01027789.1, forward strand.
TTCAGTGCCTGCTATAATATTTTATTGCAAATGACTAAGCTCATGTCTGACAGCAAACCTAAGGGTTATGGACTCATAAAAGAAAATTATAACCTGTTACTTGTATGTTAATTAATGTATTTAAGTATATATTACTAATTTGTTAAAAAAACGATGATTCACGTTTTATTTCTTCAGTATCTGCTATCATGTTTATTGCAATGACTGGGCTCATGTTTGACAAGGAAACCCTGGGTTATGGACTCATAAAGAAAAAATTGGCCAATCCTTATTTGCTTACATTTTATTTAATGCTTATTTAAGAGTATATATTACTAATTTGTTAGAAACAACGATGATTCACACGTTTTATTTCAATTTTACTGCTATCATATTTTATTTGCAGCTGACTAAAGCTCATGTCTGACAGAAAAAACCTAAGATTTATGGACTCATAAAAAGAAAATTGTATCATATTTGCTTACGTTGTTAATTAATGCTTATTTAAGTATACACATTACTAATTTGTAAAAACAACGATGATTCACACGTTTTATTCCGGTACCTGCTATCATATTTTATTACCAAATGAGCTAAAATCATGTCTGACAGCAAACCTAAGGTTTATGGATCATAAAAAGAAAATTAGCAATCATATTTACTTACATTTGTTAATTAATGCTTATTTAAGTATACATTACTAATTTGTTAAAAACAACGATGATTCACACGTTTTATTTCAGTACCTGCTATCATATTTTATTGCAGCTATTCAGCTCATTGTCTGACAGCAAACCTAAGGTTATGTGGACTCTATAAAAAAAAGAAAGAATTGTATCATATTTACTTACATTTGTTAATTAATGCTTATTTAAGTATACATTACTAATTTGTTAAAAACAACGATGATTCACACGTTTTATTTCAGTACCTGCTATCATATTTTATTGCAACTGACTAAGCTCATGTCTGACAACAAACCTAAGGTTATGGACTCATAAAAAGAAAATTGTATCATATTTACTTACATTTGTTATTTAATGCTTATTTAAGTATATATTACTTATTTGTTAAAAACTGATAGTTCACACGTTTTATTTCAGTACCTACTATCGTATTTTTAATGCAACTGACTAAACTCATGACAAGGCAACCAAGCCTAGCATTATGGACTCATAAAAGAAAATTGTATCATAGTTACTTACATTTGTTAATTAATGCTTATTTAAGTATACATTACTAATTTGTTAAAAACAACGATGATTCACGTTTTTATTTCAGTACCTGCTATCATATTTTATTACAAGAATGACTAAACTCATGTCTGACAGCAAACCTAAGGTTATGGACTCCACCACCATAAAAGAAATTGTATCATATTTACTTACATTTGTTATTTAATGCTTATTTAAGTATATATTACTAATTTTGTTAAAAAACGATGAATTCACACGTTTTATTTCAGTACCTGCTATCATATTTTATTGCAACTGACTATAAGCTCATGTCAGGCAGCAAACCTAAAGGTTATGGACTCATAAAAGAAAAGATTGTATCATATTTACTTGCATTTGTTAATTAATGCTTATTTAAGTATATATATGAATTTGTTAAAAAACCTTGATAATTCTACGTTTTATTTCAGTACCTGCTATCATATTTTATTGCAACTGATAAGCTCATGTCTGACAACAAACCTAAAGGTTATGGACTCACAAAAGAAAATTGTATCATGTTGCCCACATTTGTTATTTAATGCTTATTTAAGTATATATTACTAATTTGTTAAAAACAACGATGATTCACACGTTTCACTTATTTCAGTACCTGCTATCATATTTTATTACTGACTGACTAAACTCGTGTCCTGACATAGAGCCTGAGGGTTATGGACCCATAAAAGGGTGTATCATGTTTACTTACGTTTTGTTAATTAATGCTTATTTAAGTATACGACTAATTTGTTAAAAACAACGATGTGATTCACGTTTATTTTCAGTACCTGCTATCATATTTTTTGTGCAAATGACTAAGCTCATAATCATTAGCAACCCTAAGGTTTACTGGACTCATAAAAAAGAAAATTGTAATCATGTTACTTACGTTTGTTATTTATTAACTTATTGAGTATATATTACCCAATTTGTTCATGAAAACGATGATTCACGTTTTGTTCAGTATCTGCTTTATCATGTTTTATTGCAACTGACTAGGCTCTTCATGTCGACCAAGGAAACCTAAGGTTAATAGGACTCATAAAAGAAAATTGTATCATGTTGCCCGTTTGTTGTTAATGCTTATTTAAGTATATATTACTAATTTATTAAAACAACGATGATTCACGCACGTTTTTATTTCAGTACCTGCTATCATATTTTATTGCCAACTGGCTAGCTCATGTCTGACAGAAAAACCTAAGTTATAGATTCATAAAAGAAAATTGTATCTCTTACTTACATTTGTTAATTAATGCTTATTTAAGTATACATTACTGAATTTGTTAAAACAACCTTGATGGATTCACACGTTTTTATTTCAGTGCCTGCTATCATATTTTTATTTACCAGGTATTCAGCTCATGTCCCAGGCAGCAAACCTAGGTTATGGATAATAAAGAAAGGGAATTGTAATCATATTTATTTACTTACGTTTGTTAATTAATGCTTATTTAAGTGCTCATTACTAATTTTGTTTAGAAAACAACGATGATTCACTACGTTTGTTCAGTACCTGCTATCATATTTTATTGCAACTGACTAAGCTCATGTCTGACAGCAAACCTAAGGTTATGGACTCATAAAAAGAAAATTGTATCATATTTACTTACATTTGTTAATTAATGCTTATTTAAGTATACATTACTAATTTGTTAAAAACAACGATGATTCACACGTTTTATTTCAGTGCCATAACTATCATAATTTTGTGCAACTGACTAAGCTCGTAATCTGACAACAAACCTAAGGTTGAATCATAAAAGAAGAAAGATTGTATATCATGTTTACTTACATTTGTTATTTGTCTTATTTAAGTATATATTACTAATTTGTTAAAAAAACGATGATTCACACGTTTTATTTCAGTACCTGCTATCTATTTTATTGCAACTGACTAAAGCTCATGTGACATGACCTAGGTTATGGACCTCACATAAAAAAGAAAGGGTATATCATATTTACTTACATTTGTTAATTAATGCTTATTTAAGTATATATTCAATTTGTTAAAAGCAACGATGATTCACGTTTTATTTCAGTACCTGCTATCATATTTTGACCGCAGCTTCAGTAGCTAAGCTCATGCGACAACAAACCTAAGGGTTATGGACTCTGGAAAAAGAAAATTATCATATTTACTTATTTATTTATTTAATGTATTTAAGTATATATTACTAATTTGTTAAAAAAAACGATGTTCACGTTTATTTCAGTACCTGCTATCATATTTTATTGCAACTGACTAAGCTCATGTCTGACAACAAACCCTGGGTTATGGACTCATAAAAGAAAAAATTTTTATCATATTTGCCACATTTGTTTATTTAATGCTTATTTAAATTATATATTGCTTATTTATTTAAAACAACCGCGTTTTATTTTAGCCGCCATCATCATAATATATTACAAAGACAACGTCACGTCAGACCAGCCTAATATAAGTTTATTGGGAGAAAAAAAACAATTATAACCCTGTAATCTAATACAGGGTTCCCAAACTTTTTTACCTCGCGTACCTCTTGAATATTCTTTTTGTTTCGCGTACCCTTACTATCATATTCAGCTCCCCTCCTTCAACCACGTATGCAAAGTTTTTATCAATGTGCAGGGTTAAAGCCAGAAATTGGCTTAAGAGTGATTATTTTTGTTTTTTTCTTTGTCCTATTTTTTTACATTGATGGTATTAGAGATCGTTGAAGCCATGATGAAATAGAACCAGTATTGATTATTTCGTGCTAACTTATAAGGATAAACTAAAATTTACAATTCGTAATAATCAACTATTCAAATGGTAAGGTTAATTAAATAGCAATTATTTACAGAAGAAAGATAATTCTCTAACTTTTTTTTAAATCCCTTATGTTTTCTTGTTTCCCGCCATTAAAATTTGCTTTTGTACTCTAATAATTCTCATTTTTTCAAATCTTATGTTTTCTTGTTTCCGCCATTAACAAATTTGCTTTTGTGACCTCTAATAATTCTCCTTTTTTGGAAATCTATATGTTTTCTTTGTTTCTCCATTAATAAATTTAGCTGGCGACTCTAATAGTTCTCTAACTTTTAAATCCTTATGTTTTCTTGTTTCCCTTTATTAACAAATTTAGCTGGCAATGCTCTAATAATTCTCTAACTTTTTTAAATCATATGTTTTCTTGTTTCCGCCGATAACAAATTTGCTTTAGCGTACTCTAATAATTCTCTAATTTTTAAATCCCTTATGTTTTCTTGTTTCACCATTAATAATTTGCTTCAGCGTACTCTAATAATTCTCCTAACTTTTTTAAATCCTTATGTTTCTTGGCTTCCGCCATTAACAAATTTGCTTCAGCGTACTCCATAATTCTCTAACTTTTTAAATCCCTTATGTTTTCTCTTGTTTCGCCATTATAGAATTTGCTTTAGCCCCAAGGAAACGCGTATACAGGTTAGAACCTCAGTCTAACAGATGGATCAGATCTAACAGATCTATCTCTAATACATGGATTGAAACCATGTAATCGATTGTAGAGCGTCATGAAAAAGATAAGACATTTTATTACATTAAAAAAATCAGAAAATACGCAATATGTCAACAATGATGCTATATTTCATTTTAGTTCAAGAGCAATTTCTTCTGTATAAAATTGATTATTCACCTTAAAAGGTAAAACAGATTACACAAATATTATCGATAACAACAAAAGCAACCTTGATTGGCATTTGTGTTTATTCAGGAAAAACTTCAGCTGATAAAATTGCAGCTGATATCTGGGAATAATCGAGAAACCACAACATCACCTTTTGCTGTCTAACGATGAAATGTATAAAATATTTCTTTTCGAATGTAAAGATTTGCGATTAGTCAGTGCATTAGTTTGCTTGAGCGATGCTCACATAAATCTAGTTTGATATTTTAAACATTCCGTTTGTATTAAAATAAAAATGGTCCGGTGCCAGCTTGTTGGTAGTCTGCTTGGTATCTTGCATTGAACATCTTTGTAACTGGAACACAGTTGAGGAAAAAAAAGACAGAAATTATCTGTTTGGAATCTCTGCATGGACTTTTCGAAGGAGGTCGAATCTGCCAGTTTAGGAGATGAAATAGTTCTTCAAGAGAAGACCGTGAGTTTAATCTTTTATTGATAATGATGTAGTTCTTATTTTTTAATCCATTTTAGTCTGATAATTTGAAAATAAATTTAGAGTAATCCTCAAATTAAATTATTCAATTGTTTTGGTAAAAATGTGATTTGGATGAATCATAGGGTGAAAAAGTTACGTAAAATCACTGCAAAGAAGTTATTCTGATTTAATCTTTTACTAATTAACTCGGAGAATACTTGTAAGGAGACAGTCCTGGAATTAAAAGGAAAATAAAGAATTTTAACTGTTCTCGATGAAAAACTGTCCTGTATTTAAGTCTCAATGCTGATTCCAGCTGTTATTTTACTTGCAATGGATTTATAAAAAATATTAGCTTTAGATTTAATTCTTCACAAAATTAGGTAAAAAAGTTAAATTTAAATTCCAACTTATACTACACGTACAAACAACTAGATGGCCCGGATTAGGCAGGACGGTCTTGATTTGCGGCTCTTTTTCTCAGATAAAATCTCCCGGATTGTCCACATTTCTGTACACTTTTTATTTCACTTGTCCTGTTTCATGTTTACTAAAGATAGCAGTGTACAATCGGTTTTCACTCGCTTACTGCTAATTCAAGGGTTTGGAAATTTTGAATATTTGTGTATTTATCAATGACAACACACTATTTTAATATTGTCAGAACAATTATTGCGATTAACTTTATTAAATTTTGATTCAGACGGAGAGCGTCACCTGGTAGCGAACTTAAAAGAAAATTGAATCAAGAGTTACAATGTTGTAAAATAAGAGCTGGAAAATGTAATTAAATTTAAAAGAAATCACGACTTTTTAATTTTTTTCCTAAACATATGATATTTGATGATTTGTTAGGTGTCATGAAGATAATCGATACTTAGAAGTTAATCGATTTGTTTATTAAGTTTGATTCCAGATTGAGTATGGCGTCACCTGGTAGCGAATTTTTTGAAAAAATTAATGATAAGAATACATAATAGATATGATAATAAGAAGTAAAATAAAGAGGGCTAAGAAGTGAAAATAATTAGAACTACAAAAAAAAATCAACGACCGTAATTTTTTGCTAAACATCTGATATTCATTTGTTAGATGATACTTAGAAGTTAATCGATTAGCTTTATTAAGTTTGATTCAGACGAGTGGCGTCACCTGGTATCGAATTTTTAAAAAAATAATGTTAAGAATACATAATAATTATGAAAATAAATGTAAAATAAGGGCCGAGGAAAGTAGAAAATAATTACATTTGAAATCACGACTTTTTTTTATTCTTTTGCTAAACATATGATATTAAATTTGTTAAGGCTTGATACTTAGAAGTTAATCGATAAGTTTGATTCCAGACTAGTGGCGTCACCTGGTATCGAATTTTTTTTAAAAAATAATGTTAAGAATACATAATAATTATGATAATAAATGTAAAATAAGGGCCGAGAAGTAGAAAATAATTAAATTTAAAGAAATCACGACTTTTAATTTTTTTGCTAAACGTATGATATTCGATTTGTTAGACGATACTTGATTTTTAAAAAAAGTAGAATCGCAAATATTGAGCAAAACCAAGATTTTTTAACTTCGTCAACAAAGGTTCATTGACCTTCAATTAAGAGTCGGGAACTCTCAAATTAAATAAATTAGAATCGAGACTCGGGAAAACGGCTTGAAAAATATAACAGAATTAAAATATACATAATTCAATTGCTGTTATAGAAAGGCACAACCTGTGCATAAAAATGATACAGTTATCCGATTTTTTTAACCAGAAAACGTCTTTCCGCTCGTTACAGTGATAGTCGGTCGAACCTTCTTGTGTGACAAAATACCGTCAGATTTGAATAGCTAATAACTACGAGACTAATAATGCGAAAAGAATAGTTGACCCCACAACGGATAGATCATATGTGTAAGAGTTTGTCGCATAGTATTTGTTTTGCCTGTGACGTCATCGTACCAATGTAGACGCATGCGCGTGATTGTATGAATTAGCTTTATGTAAGGTTATAAGTAGGTGTAGCGTGGAAACGCGTTTAGCTATTAGGTTGATTCTGGTGTCATTTTAAAGAGCTTGAGGAGTATTACTAGGACCCAAAGTGAGACATGAAAAATATTTATCAGAATATAAGTAAAGATCGGTATTAAATTGAAAATTTCAAACTTCGCATGTTTTTGGATTATAACATGCAGAGTTATCTTTCGAATTCTATGAAACTTACAGAATACCTGACAAGACGTAAAAGAAACATTGTATTAAAATTTGAATTCAAAAATTTGAATATTACGGGAAATATGAACATTTGTAGTAAATAATGTTTTACTGCGCACACGCGAAATGTAGTTATATATACTGTCAATAGATGGCGCCATGATAAGCTAATCTAAATAAAACATAAGAAAGGTGGTGTTCGGGTCCGCGCCATAGCTTTTTCGTGGAAACCTCGGGATAAAAAGTAAGAGTTCATGCCAAATGAGTTTCCTGAGATTTGCGTTCGAAGGTCATTGTGAATATTTTCTTGGAAACTTAAATAATCAAAACATTTGACTGCAATTTAAAATATTGAATTTGTGTTCTATCTTCTGATTCAATTTAAACATAGAATATGTTTTATAGATGAGTAAACTTATTGAAAACATTATGGAGAAAGCAAAGTCCAACATTAATTATTTTTTGTTTTGTTCATAACCGCTTTTAATATTTTAAACATAATGCGATTATAATACTGGATATAATTTTATGCAGTTTTTTCAAAGCATTAATTAACCATTGCCATATAATAATGATTTATTACATTCTGTGTATTTTTTATATTTTTCCGAGACATGTTATTTAAAAAAAGTACCATCTCTTGCCCGCTAGCCAAGTAAGAGGTATCACTCTACTCATGGTGAGAAGCAAGTCTTCAAATTAAATTATCATCTTTCTATCGGCTGACTTAAGGTTTTCTACCACATATCACAAATTCTTCCCCCTTCACATATAAGAAATGGTACCAGAAGCAATGTTGAGATTTTAAATCAATCTAAGATTAACAATCGTTTAAATTATTGAAAAAAAAACAACTTATGTATCAAATAAATTTTTAGAAACAATTTTATGAGGGTGATTAAAAAGTAGATTATTTTTAAATTTTAATTATTTTCTACCGTTTCTCCTCTAATTTATAATTCATTATTATAAAAACTTTGGAATATTAGAATCAATTTTATCTGAAATTCATCACCAGATGGCGCCAGTAGTACGTAAAATTAAATTAAATTAATTGATTAACTGACAATTTTCAATCTCTTCTATAATTCGAAAAATATATAATCTCTTCTTTTATTTTAAAACCTCAGAATCATCCAGGAATGAAGATAGCAGAAATTAGTCTGCAAATTCTACTTAAAAATTTGCTTTTAAAAAGTTAGTTGTAGTCTAATCTAGGGAACAACAGAGTGAAAAATATTTGAGTGCAACACACAAAACGCCAAAACTCTTTAAGTGAATGAAAATAAAGCAATGTATTTATTTATATAATTTATCATAATTATACTTATTAAAGAGATTAAAAAGACTTGCCTCATTTCACTGCTTTTTCAAAGTCACAAAAAATATAAAATTATGAACAGCATAAAGAAATAGAAAAAGGTCAAATCTTTGTTAAAAGAATTATAAAAACTTTAATCGATTTTACAAACGCAAATTGACTTCAAATAAGTGGCATCTTTTCACACAAAATTACAATTGAAGAGCTGAGTGGATGAACATGTTAAGTGACAATTAAGCGAATTTCAGAGAACGAGCTTTAAAGTTTAGAGGTTACATCTTTTTATTTTTTCACTCTATTTTTGCTATTCCGGCACTTTTGTGACGAGAAAACATTCAATATATTTTATGTTTATTGACATGTCTATGGCTTTTTTAATTATAGAGAAAATTAATAATCTTTTGCACTTAACATGTTCTTCCATTCACGCGACAAAAAACTTCGTTTGCTTAGTCATGGAAGAACGTGTTCATTGCATGTTACTTTCTGCACAACGTAATAGTGGTAGATTAAATACAATCAAAAATAATGAATTAGCAAAATTGTATTACTATAAAGCTCTATATATTTTCAACACAAGTTGAACAACAAAAATAAAGCAAATTGGATGTTGAAATAGCACACAAGCACACAAGAAGGTCACAAAATAATATGTAAGTTTGGGAAACAATAAAAATAAGAGTATTAATTTTTTGAAGTATTAATTCTTTGGTTGTCATAAATATTATCATCATATTTTTACAATTTCATTTAAGATGGCTTTTTTCTTTTTTGTGAAAATAGAATTCTAAAATTCATTTTTCATTCACTTACTAGTGCAATTTCAAATTTTGTACACTTGTGTGTTCTTGCTGGCAATAAGCTATTTTAATATTTTCAGAACTTGGTTATCAATTGATTGCTAAACATAAGTAAATTTCCGTTCCATAATTTGAGAAAAATTATTATAATATTTAATAATACCTATAAGAATAAATTTTAAATAAAAGACTAAAAAATAGAAAGTAATTAAAATAAGGAAATCTGCTTTTCAGCTCAATAATAAGAGTGTAGTTTTTAAAAATGATTTTTAAAAAAAATGTATAAAATGATTTCGTGTTGTAGTCGTTAAGTAAGGAATAGGCCGAGTTATTAACTATTTTTTATTTATTATGGGAGCGTGGCGGAATATACGTACATCTCGTATGAAAGTTTCAAGTCGGAAGAGAGCAGAAAATAAATACGTTCTCTCAGATAGGGGGATTAACATATAGACACATGATCAAAGTGAAGGGAATGATAGCTATTTTTAGTAAATTATGTAAGTGTTTTAGGAAAAATTCTGGTGCCAAGAAGACGGCGTCTTGATTTTCTGTGGGCGCGTGAAAGCGATTAAAATATTCTTTTAGTAATAAATATGCCAAAATGTGAGATTTAATATACCTTTGGCGCGGGAAAACAACGAAATTGGAGTTTAAGAAAAGTGATTTCGGAATACATTAATATTGTACTAAGATTTTAAAACATATAATATTAGAATTTAAAGTAAAATTAAGTGAGACTATTACTTGTATATATTTTATGATATTATCTCTTAACTTGATTTACTTTCATAAAAATATTTCGCTTTCTACGAATTTCCCAATTCAATAGATTTTGTACTGAAGAGTTTAGTGGTACCTGTGAATCTTTCTTCAAAGCAGTCTTATCACTGTCTTGGGAGCATCGAAATGAATGTCTTGAGAACATGGAAATGAATGTGGTATTTAAGGTTTTAATCAAACAAACATCGTTTTTAATATTGTTATTAACATACATGAAACAATTCAAGTTAAATAAAAATGTGTAAAAAAAAGCAAAAACACAAATAGCTAAACAAACCAAATTAGTGATCAATGGAAAATTTTTAAAGTAAAAAAAATAATTAGTCTCCTGGTACAAATTCATAAGAATAAATTACGTTACCTGAAATAAACCATTATTCAAAAAAAAATTCACTAGCTTCAAAAAGTTCTTTTACTTACCGTTAATTGCTCTTTACTTTGTCATGCAATGCAGTTCAATTTGATGTATAACTCGCAATGAAGCCCGCATAGAAAAATTGTAAAGAATTATTGCAAAAACTTCTTTTAAAAGCAAACGATTTCTATTTTCGAATTGTCAATATTTTCGTCTGCATTAATACTATTTCCCGCGCAGAAAACGATTCTATTTCAATGGAAGCAGATGTTATTTTACTCAAGTTTAACAAATTTCTCATGGAAGAAGATGTTAAGTGTCCTTAACATGTTCTTCCATGAGGAAAAAGCAAGAGACCGTGCACTTAACATGTTCATCCACTGAAAACTTCTTTATTTTTTTAGTACGCAGATTTAATGAATTTCCTATATTTAAATTAGACTTCAACGTGTTCTTTTGCCCAACTATCTCAATTTTTTCAAATTCGTCACTTAACATGTTCATCCACTCAGCTCTTCAATTCTAAATTAATTTTAGCAGAAGGATGTGAAAAAATTGAAACCAAACGATTTTTATAAAAATATGAAATAATAATTTAAATCGTTGCCAAACGTAAAATAAACATAAATGGAATAAATATTTAACCATATTTTCGGTTTATACATTATTTCTTCCTAAGTAGCTAAATTTCTAACAATTTTTCTTCTGCTGGAACAAACACCAAGTTTAAATTTAATGATGTACAGTTCATAAAAAAAATTATTAGAACCACACAAAACATATATACCATCTGATGAAAAGTATCCGGTCACTTTCGAATTTTCACATTTTTTTTTAGAATTTCTCCTGAAAGGCTAAACTGACTGCCCTTGAACTTCGACCATGTAAAGAATAGACTCTAACTCACATTTTACAGTGAAGATTCGGTCCTGAGGGCAAGTAGGGAGACATCAAAAGGGATGAAAACAAAAAAAAAATTCGACTCATCCCGTTTCAAAGAAAGCTTATAACGAGATGAAACTTTCATCAATGGTTACCTTTGATGTGCATAATATTTATTTGCATTTATGTAAGGAAATCACAAATATTCGGGAAGATATAAAGGAGTTTCTTAAAAAATTAGAAGAATTTCTCCCCTGTTTTTTAGCTTATAATATGCAAAGTTTTCTGTTATATTATACGAAACTTACAGAAAAAATGACAATATGTTCGAGAAGCGTTCTAAAACAACAATGGGTATTTCCACAAATAGATATTTTTAAACTTAAATTTTCAAATAATTTTATAGAATTTAATTGCAGTTCGACGATTACTATTCGAAGATTCAAGTTTAAAAAATAACAATTTGTGGGAAACCCCTCATCGTTTTGTTTCTCTTAGAGGGAACCAAAACATCTATTCATTGCAATGCTGATATCTGTTGTGTTATACGAAACTTACAGAAAAAATGACAATATGTTAGAGAAGCATTCTAAAACAACAATGGGTATTTCCACAAATAGATATTTTTAAACTTAAATTTTCAAATAATTTTATAGAATTTAATTGCAGTTCGACGATTACTATTTGAAGATTCAAGTTTAAAAAATAACAATTTGTGGAAAACCCCTCATCGTTTTGTTTCTCTTAGAGGGAAGCAAAACATCTATTCATTGCAATGCTGATATCTGTTATATTATATGAAACTTACAGAAAAAATGACAATATGTTAGAGAAGCATTCTAAAACAACAATGGGTATTTCCACAACCAGATATTTTTAAACTTAAATTTTCAAATAATTTTATAGAATTTAATTGCAGTTCGACGATTACTATTTGAAGATTCAAGTTTAAAAAATAACAATTTGTGGAAAACCCCTCATAGTTAGAGGGAACCAAAACATCTGTTCATTGCAATGCTGATATCTTTCTAAATCTGAATGATATTTGACTGGATTTTTTACATAAGTTGCCATACATGCCTGGCTTTGAAATTATGAAAGACAAATTACGTTATGTCCCGCGCATGTACAGTAAAAAATTATTTACTACAACTACTCATATTTTCTCTAATATTCAAACTTTTTTCTATATTTTTACACAATGCTTCTCTAACATATTGCCATTTTCTCTGTAACTTTCAAACAATATAACAGAAACCTCTGCATGTTATAAACAAAAAACAGGCGGGAAATTTGGGATTTTTTAAGAAAACTTTATATCTTCCGGAATATTTACGCTGCGTTTACGAAAATGCATGTAACTATTATACACATCAAAGATAACCATTGATGAAAGTTTCATCTCGTTATAAGTTTTTTTCCCTCAGAACTGAATCTTCACTATAAAATGTGAGTTAGAATCTGTTCTTTACATGGTCGAAGTTCAAGGGCAGTCAATTTAGCCTTTCAGTAGGAATTCTAAAAAATGTGAAAATCCGAAAGTGTCCGGATATTTTTGATCTGATAGGGTATTTTGGATGAGTTTTTAAACATAATCATATACAGGTCAGACGAATTTCTTTATACTATGAAAATTTTAAATGATCTTATTGTAAATTTAATTTTTAAAAATTCAATTTTATCATTCAGTATATCAGAAGATCTCCTAAAATTAGAACACGGAAAACGAATAAAAAACACATTTGTTTAAAAACATTTCATTAATTCCAAGAAAATAATAAAATAATTAACTAAAATGTCTAATTAAAATTTGCCGAAAAAATTATTTTTTTTAAATAAATGTGATTTTTATGGACGAGTTTTCTATTTTGTTTATTTTGGGATAGGATTTTTACCGACTTCAATGATATCATATTCACTTTGCGTTGAAACACAAGCCTCTTACAAAAAAATTTCCCAATTTATTTGAATCCATTTCGAAT
>BGPR01027790.1:0-19396 GCA_013235015.1 Araneus ventricosus
TTTCTTATTCAAAATTAGAATGCTTCAAAGAACTGAAAAGCCATTCTTGGAAATGCTACATGTACTTAAAAGATAACATATTCTTGGAACTGCAAAGGAATTTTATTCTTGAGGTAAATTATACAAATTTAAATGATAGTCTAGCATATTTGGCCTAGTCCAAGATTCACGATAAAGCTGGAAGCGTGGCATGTTCTCTGGATCAAGGCGGTAGCACTTGAGGTAAAAGCCGGATTTAACTTCAATTCACGTGGTTATGTTGCCTTCTTGGATGACTTTCAAAGGAAACTGGCCCATATTTAGCTGTCGCTTCGAAGAAAGCTAAGGAAGCCTCTAGCAGCCAACCAGACAACAGAGCGAGAAAATTGTTACTAAAACACCTGAATAGATTCCATTATATTCTTCCAACGATTTAGCCATCCATGCCATGCCTTTACCCCCTAGGGAACTTGAGGGTCTGAAATCATTTGGTCATTATAAAATGAATCATGGTCATGGAATGGTTTGTTGGTCATTATGAACTGATCATGATCATGGAATGGTTTATTGGTCATTATGAAATGATCATGGTCATGGAATGGTTTGTTGGTCATTATGAAATTTTCATGGTCATGGAATGGTTTGTTCGCCATCATGAAATTTGAAGAATATTATTATAGATTTTAAATCACGTGAGATATCTGAGATCATTGTTAAAATAAAACTTCTTTAATTCCTAAGATTCATTTGAAATTGGTAAAGAAAATTCAAATATTTCAGCACTTTTGTTTCAATTGAAACCTTAATAATTCTTATTTAACCTACATATTAAGTATCTGTGAGATTTTGAAATGTCCTTTTAAAACGGGAGTTCAGGTAAACAAGGAAACCATTTCCCTTTTTCCTTGAACTTTTGGGAGATGACATATCCCAGATAGCACGCACACTTGCAGCAAGTGGGATTTTTCTTGATATTAGCTTGTCATGACAAACTTGATGCGGCAACTTTGCAGCAAACTTCCTGCAAAATAACAAAGCATAACCGACAACCCACTTGCAAAACAAGTTTTCTGTGAAGTTGTTATGACAAACTTCACACCACGATTGCAAAAGACGTTTGCTGTAAAGTTGATAAGAATTAGAGAATGAAAGACACACCATGAACCTTTATACAATTGCATATATCTGGTTTTGATCTTTGTTTTAAAAAACATCCGATTGTTAATAGCATCTCCTAGACCGTCCTTCTTATTAAGTCAATAAATCAATGATAATTTGTAAAAAACTAACTAGATCTTTTTATAAGAAAAAATTGAAAAATTTTCCATCTTTTTACTAAATACAGAACTCGCACTTTAAAAAAAACTTTATATCGCCTTTTTCTTAAGTTGATATTTTAAGAACAAAATTAAAGCTAAAAAACAGTCAATGTTTGTTGAAAAATAATAACTTGCATTTTGTACCATTTTAAAAGTAATTACTTTTGAACCCTAATTTCATAATTCATTCTACTAGCAAAATGTAGTTATTAGTGAAAATCGCTCTCTCTTTGACTTCAAATTATATTCTCACTTAAAATTTAAAAAATTAATGAAATCAAGAAAACAGTTTGAAATAAAACGTGTAGATGGACTATCTATTAGCGCAATCTATCTTCTCTTCTCAGAGTCCAGCTGGCTGAGTGGCTAAGGAGAATGACTATGAAGTGGGTTATCGGGGGGTCGAATCCGAGGTTTGTCTGCGTACTCTGTTTATGCTATAGCTTGCAATGAGTTTGATGCGTCGAATTTGTGATAAGTTCGACTTTTGGCGACTAACTCGTTTTCGTAAACTTGTTTCAAGCTTGCACTTGTGCCGTGACAAACTTGCTACAAACTAAAATTGCTATCTGGGATGTGGAAACTTTGGACGCACTCTCATTACAAAGAAAATCTTGTGAATCTAATTAATTTAAAATCATCTTGCATTCTCTCAATATAATATAATCACCTTTCTTTCTCTCTGTAAGATGCTGCTTTCTTTCATTCCCTCATTTTTTTGCTTCTTGTACACATTTATTGCAAGGCAATCTAACCATTTTGGCGTGCTGGAGTTAAGCTTAAACTGTCAGGATCCGCAGTTGTTATACCTTCTATACTTATAAAAGGCAATGTTTGTGTGCGTGCGTGTTTGTCTGCGATGTCCAGACGAATCAATCGCACTTACAGCCATGAAATTTGGCACACAGATAGTCGTAATGGTGACTGAATGCACCTCGAAGCCGAAATTTTAAATTTTAATCTAGAAATTTTTTTTATTTAATGTTCTGTGTTGTTTTGGTTGATTTTTCGCACTAATTTCTCAATAGAATGGTTTCAAATAATTGCACGAGAAAAATAGATAGACCATCGGAAAGAGCACGCGATTTCCGTTCTAATGAAGTTAGTTTTGAATTTCTATCGTAAATTACTGAATTTTGAGAATTTTTTAAAAATTAGTCAGTTTTGCCATCTAAATCTTGGTTTTGTTTTTAAATTTGTTGCATCCGACTTTCTAATAACACTATTATTTTCAATTTTTTTCAGCTTATAACTGCAACGGTTCTGTGAGATTTAAAACGAGAATGGTTAAAATATTTTTTTCGTTTTTTTTAAATTAATTTTTTCCTGGTAGTTGAACGATATGTTTCCTCTAGCGAAGCTTCCGCCCACGACAGTCTCCGGAGCGTTGCGGGCAATTTCATTGGCTGAAGGGCCAGGGTGACGTCATTACTTTCGCGTTCTGCGAGGAGATGATTTATTTACTCGATAACTTCGATTATTATTTTTAAGCGTGTCTTAACTTATTTCTTTGCCTTTCATACTTTTCTTGCGGTGTAATAAATATCACATTGTAATTTTTTAACATTGTTTTGGATTTAACGGTACTCGGTCGAGAGGAAAAAGAGGTGGACCAACTCAATAATATATATATATTTCTGTTTTGATTTCGTTTATACAACTTTCATTTATGTAATTGTATGTGGGCTTTTTTTTTTTATTTTGTTGAAATCTCGATCCCACGGGCAACGCCGTGCGCGTACTGCTAGTTGTCAATATTTATGTTAATCAGTACAGCTTTAACTGTATCTTCAACAGCGGGCAAATCAATACAAGTACACGACCTCCGATGCAGAATTATGTAAAATAAATGCTGGATTCGAAATTCGGCGTTTGCTTCTTGGCTCCATCCCAGTACCCAAAACAATTACCATGTCACCACGATTCCTTTAAAAATAGATATTGTATTTTATGCGCAGCTTCTTCGGAAGTAGAAAAATATCATTCAGTTTTTTTTAGATATTTACAAAAAGAACAGATAACAAATAAATTAAATTAAATGTATAAACTATTTTATAACAAAAATATTATTTGCGTAAATTCTTCAGAATAAATGCCAGCATACATTCACAACCATCTTCATTGAGAAGGAGTTTCGAAAACACTCGAAGCATAAAAATTATTCAAAAGAACACATGCGAAAAAGAAATATTTGAATAAAACAAAGCAGATGCCCAGTAGAGAGAATAAGACAACCATAATATTTAAGAAACCGTATTGGGCATTCCAATCTATGTCTTTTATTTTTCATTCTCAAATGTCCATGTATCAAATTCCAGAGAGATAATATAACTAAATTTCCTTAAATATATTCCTTTAGGAACATCTAACATATTTCACTCAGTTGCTTCTCTTCGATTACTGACTCCAGAGGCGAATAAATAGTAATACAACTATATTCTCACAATAGTTATAATTCTTAAAATTTAGAAAAATTAATAAATTAAATTTTAATTAAAATAAAAATAAAAAACAATAACATATTTTGCATTAAATAGAAAGGCGCATATGCAGCCAAATCTAACGAAATACAAAAACAAATAACAGAAATTTAAATTAAAAGAAAATAAATTAAAAGAAAACAATGATAAAATGAAAAATAATGAAAACAATAGACATTTTTGCGTGCAAACGCAGCAGCAAAAAGTAATTGCTTCAACAGAATTTTTTTAAAATTACAACAAGAACAATAGAAAAACCAAAAGTTTACCAATACTTAGAACAATTTGTTAAGAAATTATTCAAAATGAAAAGGAACTAAAATGGCTCACTCATCAGAAACCACACGCCATTTTTAGTTCAAAAGGAACAAGAATTTCTGTGGAAAGGAACGACAAAAGGTCAAAATTTATTCCTTCCTGTGGTCTGAATCTTGTCCGGCCACCAAATAAAGAACATAAATCCAAAATTTTAAATCCATAATCAGAAGAATGAGATAAAATTTTACCTTCTTTCAGAAGCAAGCAAAGCAGAAAAATGACGCGATAGATACAAAACAATCAACGATCTAGAAGCTATCCAGTAGCTCCATCTATGAATATATTCTCACAAGTCATTTTACCAGGCACATTTATCACAAAAAGCAAGTAATTTTTATTTTTGATAGTTCCTCTAAAAGGTGGTGTCCGATGCGAAAAATTATGTCTTCTACCATTTTAACTTATTTGAATCTTTTAAATACGGCAGAATCGCTACATGATTCTTTAAAAAAAATAAGCATAGAGAAGAGTATTAATAGTAATTCACGTATATTGAGAATTTGTGATTTTCAATGATTAAGCACTAAAGTGGAATTTAATTACTATCCGATTTAGTTTCCGACGTTATTTTGTAAACTAAGAAAAACTTTCGTTCATACTAAAATTGCAGATGCTCATAAAAAACAATCCAACAATCAGAAACAAATAATATTTTTACATTGCTTGAATATACCCAATATTCGCATAAATCTTTGATAAATATATATGTTATTGTGTTTGAGATGAAATAATATTTTAATAGAATGGAAAGAAAAAACACAGCTTATTTTTTGTATAAAGTATTGGTTGGACTCAAACAATTTTATATTAAAATGGAACAATATTATTTTTCTCAGTTGCAAGTAAAAAATGTGAAATGACTCTGAAAATGAAGAACAACTTTTCCCCTAAGATTATAATTGGCACTTCAGATAAAAAATCTTTTCTTTATATCAGAATGGAGAAGGCAATCAAAAAGTTGTCGGGCAGAAGTAATTGCTTGCTCGTTATAGAGCTAATTCTATCCAGAAAATCAAACATTTTTTTATCACCTTTCTGTTACAGTATTGTTTCATGTGTTGTTTTTTACATTTCTCACATTTTTTTATACCAAACTATTTGAATTCTTAAAGAAAACAAATAAAATAGAAGTGAAAAAGTTCTTGCTGTCACCGATTTTTTTATTCTTTTTGTCAGATTTAAAATTGATATATCAATTACAGTAAAACACTTTTTTATAAGAAGAATAGAGTTCAAAAAATATTTTACAGTTTTGAACTCAACAGAAATGATTACAATTACTTATTTCTAACCCAGCAGATATCAATAAATTTTCGTAAAACACTAGGGTAGGCTGTGTTATGGAAATATTTATTCATTCGTAACATATTTTTCATAATTCAACAGATGAATCAAAGAACTCTTATAATAAAATTTCTCGTTGTCAGTATGAAGAACAAGTTTTCCTTTCTCTTTTTTCTTAGATAATCATTTTTATGATAATTTTATCACAAATTTCATGGATAAAATATTTTCTCCGCAAAAATAGAGTAACGAAATTATTTAAAATTATAACACAATGTTTACACTATTTTTATGATTTTCAAATGATAGTCATTGATAAAACATTTTTTCGCAGTAATATTTTTAGAATTAATGTAAAGTCTCTAACAATGACCGATGTGCATCATTTTCACAATCTTGATTTAAGAAGCTGACTATATTTGCGTTCATCAAATAAATAAAATATTCTGCGTTATTTTATTTATTTGCTAATGTTAATTCCAGCTGAATACATTTGTTTCTATTACTATAAGAAACAGATTAACCAATCCAATGTCAGGCTAAAGTAGGCAACAATAGATGTTTAGAAACCTGGTGTAAAAAACCATGATTAATAATAAATTTCTCTGACAAGAAAGAGAAATTAGCATATGAGAAAAATTGAAAAGAACTGAAAAGAATACAGATTTTTAAAATTCTACACAAGTTCTAATTTCCTGGGTGCTGAAATAGGCCATGTTCAAAGAATAAGAATTCGATAATTCGGAGTTGTTGCCAAATGTCAAAAATAATTAAAAAATTGTGTTTCATTGGCTTGTTATTAGCGAAAATTTCAACAATTGTATATTTCAAAACCGTTGCAAAATAATAGCTTAACTATCTACTTGCAAACGGTTCGCAAATGAGTTAAATTTTTTATAGAGCTTTTTAAATAATTCTTTCTAGAATGAAATAAAGTATTACACGACTTCTGAAGAACAAGATTTTAAAAATTTTCTTCCCGAATCGTGAGAAATTTAGCTCATGATTATTTTATTTTTTATCATTTAATTTTTTTCCATTTTCATTTTTCCATTTAAGCTCGTTTTAAAATTCTTTTTCAAAGAATTCTTTTTAGAATGAAATGAAGTTTCTAAAAACTTCTAAAGAACATTATTTTAAGAATCTTATTCCGGAATCGCAGGTAAGTACGCACATAATGGCATTGTTTTATTTGTTTACCTAAATGTCTCTTGTCAGCCGAACACATCTATTTCTATTGTTATTAGGGACAGATGAACCCATCCATTATCAGTCTGAAGAATGCCAACAAAGAGAGTCTGGAAATAAGATGCCTCATATAAAAGACCATCGCGACTTATGAATTTCTCTGACAAATGACGTCGACGAAAAAAGTGACAAAGAGAAATGCTTGAACTCACAATGACAGAGAAATCATGGGAACTTCCGAAAGAAAAATAATGGATTCTTTTCTAAAATGAGAATGAAAGTCAAAAAAATCTGTGAGTGAAAAGAAATGGGGGGAAAATGGCGCATCATCTTACATTTAAAAAGTTGATTTATAGATATATGGATTCTCAGTAATGGAAAAGGGTCTAAACTTAGCGGCCTCTGCTTTTAAAAGTTTTAAAAGAAAGACTTTGAATAATTGTTCATGTAAGATCTTTGAGAAATTCGAATACGTCAAAGATTGAAGAAATAGTTTTAAATCTTTGGTGATGAAATGCGATTTCACTTTTGATTTGAGACTGGAGTGAGGTTATAAATATGAGGAAAAGCTATTTTTGTGAAAAAAGAATGAATCTGACATGGAATGTTTTATTGAACTGCCTCAGATATTTTGAACTTATATATTATGAAAGAAAAAAGATTTGACATATTCCAAACGCGTGCAATTTTTTGGAAAAAAATTTCACAAATGCGGGAAATTTATCTAAATATTAATAGATGTGCAAAGTTAACTAGTAGAATTCTTTCGTTCTATAGAAGATAAATAAATGAATATTCATTTCTCCCTACATATACATAATATTTTGCAAAGACTGGTTAATCTTATTACATTTTTCTAAATCCTTATTCATTTTTTAATATCAGTTAAAGAACTACTGTGAGCTTAAATTTCAAACAGTATTAAAATGATTTGAAATCTTGAAGGTACATAAAATAACCAATGACATTCTTCTTATTCTTTAGATTAGCATACCGTTTTGAATATTTAAAAATATTTTGCTAAATAGAACGATTTCTATTCTATTTTCTTCCCAGCCGGTTTTTAGTTGTAGTATAGTAATGGATTGGGAATAAATTTAATCAGGATTCGAAAGATATAAATTTATAAAAGCACTTAAAAATGATCAATTTTTTCTTGATTCATAGTTTTTTCTTGATTCATTGGATTAACGTCCCGTTGTGAAATACAAGAAGACGATTTTGGACGAATCTTGTTATTTTGAATGATGATCTGATGACAGGTACGAAATCAAAAACTTAACAATGCTTTCAATATTTCCACGTCATACCAACGCGAGGATTTTTTCATAGTTTCAGTCACTTATTTAAAAGTATAGCCATTTGAAGAATCAAAACTGTATACAGTGAAATGTGATACAATCACATGATAAAAATGCTTTATTCACTCCATCTCCATTATCCACCCTGTTTTTCCTCTTTCTTTTGAAAATATGCTTTTTGATGAACAGATCTCCTTTTTCCTTTGTTTGGGAAATTTCGGGCTAAGAGAAGCTATGTTTGGCGTAATGCTAGCTTCTTACAGAAAATTTTCCCAACTATTATTTTCAATCCATTTCGAATAAAGTTCTTAGCCCTTGAAAAATCGATTAGAATGGATTCCTTGTCTGTTTTTGGTTTTATTCGATTACCTCCGAGTTTATTTATTTATTGTTTTTGCTATCTTTGTATGATCTTGATTTTCATCGTTCTCTGTTTTTTCGCTGCTGCGATTGAGCGCTACTTAAATATTGTTTACATTTTTTCTAATTTTATTTTCGAAATTTTATTCTATAAATGCTATTGTTTATAAATAAAAATAATTTTTATTTCTTTGTTGTTCTTGTTTAAAGTTTTAGTTAAGATTCTTTTTAAAATTTATTCTAATTTTTCTAGTTGATGGTTTTTAAACTCCATTATCCATCCTAATCCATCCTTCTGATTAAGAATCGCAACGGATACTGACGCAGGTGGAAGGAAAGGTTTTCTATTTACAAAGATATAGGATGTTTTTTATCACTTTCTCTAAAACATATCTCATGTCCATTATGGAGCATTCATGAAAAGAATGAATGTACATAGAACTTAAAATGTGTGTAAACATCATACTTTCTTCTAATTTACAGTGAATACTTAAGAAGTTTGCAAGAAAGGCAGGTTATTTATTACTAAAGAAAAAGCAATTTTTTTATTTTTATGTTTTGATTTATTTTATGACTGAATTTTAGTTCAAAGAAAATTTTGCACATATCGATGGCACCACGGAATAAAATTGCGATTTTGGAGATTTTCAGGTGAATGCAACTTTAGTTCCATTTCAAAATCAGCTGAAATCTGCCAAAGGCACTAAGTGGATGGTCGAACCTTAGCCAAGGAAAATGGTTGACGCATTTTCACTTATTTACAAAAATGCGTCCTTTTGTAACATATATTCAGAAATCTGTCCTCTTTGTAATTTTGGATGAATCGGCTTTAGAAAATATTTCGCGAAGCTGCCACATTCGTTACTTTGGCATAGTAATCTTTGCAGAGTATTTTGGTAACACATATCACAAATGGCTGTCTATCCCGGAAGGAAAGCTAAAACATCTTATGAAGATGCGCCATAATACGATAATACTCAAGAGTTAAATTTATTGGAAATTGAAAGCAATCAGGAAATAACAATGCATTTGATAACTCTTTTTAAATCTAAAAAATATTTTCAATTTCTCAAAAATAACTTTACCCTCAAATAGTCCAAACTTGTAGCTGTAATTATCTGAATTGTATTTCACAAATTTACAGTCCCTTTTTTCAGGTGAGTGACTTCTAACAAGAGAAATCGAATATGTAAAAACCAGCCACGTTCCTGTTCAGACAATTTGAAAGTGAATCAAGATCTAAAACCAAGCAACGGAAAAAAAATCAAGAGCGCGAAGGCAAACCATGGGTGATATTGAAGGGGGGAAAATAAGAACACACACATTAGTTGGCTTAGCCCAAAACAGGGGCAACCGAAAATCCGATTCTGACTTAGTTCTTAGACATTAAGAATAGCAATTCGCCTCCGCTCAATATGTCACTCAGTTGTATGTAATGAGTGAATTTTAGTGCTTTCCAACACTATTTGGTGTGGAACGCCATCCTTTGTCTGTCTTACTGTTTCATTCATTTTCTGTCTTCTTTTCTCGTTTCCATATTTTCGTTGATAACTGAACTCTCAGAGTAGAGAAGTAAGTAAATAAGAATGAAAACGAAAACAAGAATTTTTTAAAATAATTTTAGTGAGTTCTGCAACTCTGCAGACCTGAAGGACGAGTCGCAACTGCATTTGGGTAAAGCTCAATAATACGCACAACGTTAAGAGCCAATAATTAAATATTAGGCTATTTTCATGTTATATCTTACACTGTAAAAAAAAATCCCGTAAAATTTACGGTTTTAAACTGGCAGCTGGGTTGGTTGTGCAAAACCGTAAAAGTTACGAAGTAAATACGTAGGCACAACGGTTTTTTACCATACAGGAACAAGTTTTTCCCGTAAAAGTTACGAAGTAAATCCGTAGTCACAACGGTTTTTTACCGTATGAAATCAAGTTTTCCCCGTAAAAATTAAGTCATCGAAGTAAGTGACGTCATCGACTGAGTTGAGTTGTTTTTCTCCTTCTGTTCGAGTTGAGTTGAAATGTGCTGATGTGTATTATCAATTAGGAATATTAATTTATCAAGGCTTAATTATTAATTTCAATTAGTTTAATCAATATAATTTTTAATTGAACTTACTTGGACGATTTCGATGCAAGATAGTGACAGAACTTCTAACTCCTCCGAGCCGGGGATCGAAACCGCGTTCATAGAAATACAAGGCAGTCGCTCTAACCACTAGACCACCGGAGACTTCATAAAATGAAGTAAAAATAATCTATTTGAGTTTTAAAGTCACTATAGCTCTAGTGGCGCCACCTAGTGGTGTAAAAATCAACTATTGCCAGAACACGTGTTTTAAGGTTAGCTTCCATGAGTGACAACAGGTTACTGCAGCATGTATAAATAATAGCGGAGATGGAACCCTATTAAAAACATGAAACGAATGCAATAAAATTACATTTAAGAAAAGGGAAAGTTATCGTACGGAAAGCAATACCGTATGACGAAAATTAGAATTTGAACTGACGGTTTTAAACCGTTTATGGCTGGAGCGGAAAACGGTGAAAAACCGTTTTGTCAACAAAACAGCTTTAAACCGTCAAATATACGGGAAAATTCCGGGTAGAAAACGGATATTTTTTACAGTGTAGATTTTAATTTTCTCA
This sequence comes from Araneus ventricosus, assembly GCA_013235015.1. Classification (NCBI taxonomy): domain Eukaryota; kingdom Metazoa; phylum Arthropoda; class Arachnida; order Araneae; family Araneidae; genus Araneus; species Araneus ventricosus. Next base: position 10,881 of record BGPR01027790.1, read on the forward strand.
AGTTGTCCTTCCATTTTTTATCAAGTCGATAGTTGCAACTATCTGCGAATCTAACTAAATAGCAATGTGGCAATCATCATATCATTAGCAATCTTTTTGACGTGAAAGCGTCTATCACAGTGATAGTTGGTCGAACTTTCTTCTGTGACAAAATACCGTCATATTTGAATCGCTAATAACTACGAGACTCATAATGCGAAAAGAATGGTTGACCCCACGACGGATAAATCATAACTGCAAGAGTTTGCCTCATAGTATTTGTTTTGCCTGTGACGTCATCGGACCAGTGGAGGCGCATGCCCATGATTGTTATGAATTAGCTTTATGTAAGGTTATAAATAAGTATAGCGTGGACACGCATTTAGATAGGAGGTTGATTGATTCTGGTGTCATTTTGAAGAGCTTGAGGAGTATTACTAGGACACAAAGTGATACAATAAAAAATATTTATCAGAATATAAATAAAAATCGGTATTAAATTAAAAATTTCAAACTCCGCATGTTTTTTGATCATAACATGCAGAGTTTTCTTTTTCTAATTGTACGAAACTTACAGAATACTTGACAATACGTAAAAGAAACATTGTATTAAAATTTGAATTCAGAAATTTGAATATTAAGAGAAATATCAATATTTGTAATAAATAGTGGTTTACTGCGCATACACGAAATGTAGTTCTATATACTGTCAACAGATGGCGCCATCAGAAGCTACTCTAAATAAAACATAAGAACGGCGCAGTTCGGGTCCGAGCCGTAAATGTTTCGTGAAAACGTCGAGATAAATCATTAAACAAGTATTTCGTATTAATATGTAATTTAATTTTCGATCTATTTAATAAAATATTTACACAGAGTAGTATAATGTTTACAGAATAGATAAATCACAAGTTTATGGCATGTAGCAAGGGTCTGTGGTAGCTTGTGATTTATCTATTCTGTAACCATCATACTACTCTGTGTAAATATTTTATTAAATAGATCGATAATTAAATTACATATTAATACGAAATACATGTTTTATGATTTTATACCGACGTTTTCACGAAAATTCTACGGCGCAGACACGAACTGCGCCTTTCTTATTTTTCTCTATCCATCACATTTCTTACGAATCTGCCATCGTTTGAAAGTCCGCAGTACCAACATAATGGAAAATATTCATGCTCTGAACTAAATGAAATTTTGTAACTTTTTCAAGCTTATTTAAAAATGTTCAATGAAAGAACTTTACAAATTCAAAACATTTGAATTCCAGATTCTAATTCTTCAGAGGTATCTGAATATTCCAAATCTCTTTCCTCAAAATGAACTTTTTATTATTTTGTATTTTGGGCACCAGAGTGACAATATGTAAAATTATGCTAAATAATTATAACTTTAATCTGTTCAAAAATGCGCAAATTTGTTCTTTCTAATCTTATTCGAAGATTAAAGAAATTATTATTGTATGTTTAACATTTTTCTATTTTATAAGTTTTAAGTTGTGTTCTGAACTTGGATCAAGCTGGCGTTTTTCCGTACCGCTAGTGAACAAAATCTCCTTGTCCGTAAAGATGAATCAAACTGCTAAATAAGTATTTATCCTTTTGGAAGTTTTATCGGTATGAGACTGTAATATTTTCCAGTTTCACCCATGCAGCTCTAAAGTAAAGATAGATTGTGCAAAAGAAAATGACAATCACGATTGAACTGTATTATATACGATGATGATGATTTAGATGATCTTCTATCTCTATTCATCCAATATTCATTCATTTTTCTGATCCCTCTGGAAATGCATTGTCATTTTACAATAGCTGAGCATTCTTTCAAGGGAAATATTATTTTCCACTCAAAAAATAATAATAAAGACATTCTGAGAAGGATTTTTCCCTTCAATTGAAAATTTCAAGAATCGAATATGTTTCTTCGCTTTTATGTGGAAGTCATTTGTAGTATAAGTGTCCCAGTATGTCATTTTAATAGTTTATTTCCTGCTTAAGTTCATTCTGTCTGAATTCAAAAGTATAATTTATTGGATGAATTTCGAATGATTGCATTCATTCATATCCTTCAGAATTGAAAATGAGAATGAGAGCAATGTAATATTAGAATAGCATAACTTACCAAAGTAATGTTAATCTTATTCTTACTGTTGGTCAGACAATAAGCACGAAAATACCTAAGTGGTGCAAAAGGGAGAGAAATTAATTAATCTGTCCAGAGGAAGAGGTGATATAATCAGCAACACCCTGATGTTGATAATACGTTAAAATATATGAACAACCGCTTCGCCTTAAAGCTATATCACACGAACAAAATTTGCCAACCCAATCCTCAACTCAACCTTACGTTCAACTCAAAACTTGCGAATTGAGTTTAATCTGCCGTCTGATATGGAAGTTGGGGTTGAGGAAAATACACTCAACCCTGTCGATTTCTCGCGACAGAGTTGACCCAATCTTGTATCTGAACCAATCGGATGAATTGTTGACTGCTTTCGTCATAACACACAAAGTCATACTCAAAGATGGCGGCTCCCATGAAGTGGTCGTGCTCCCGCTGCTATGCATTGCCTCATATTTCGGTGCATCCTCTTTATTAACCTTCCAGCGGGCTCGCGTTTTCAAAATCATTCAAGCATTGTGCATCGTATTACATATTTATATCGTTCTTTCATAAATTTAAATGCAATTTTTATTTATAAAATCTTTGTTTACTATTAAGCTAATAAATAAAGATAACATAAATAAAAGTAGTATTTATTTTTGTGAAACAGCACGATATATTTATGTAATACGATGCACGATATATTTATGTAATACGATGCACGATATGTCGTAAAATTTGTGCAGGCGCGCCCGCTGGAAGGTTAATAACGTGTATAGAATCAAAATAAGCGACGACAAGAAGCAACCACGAATAAGATTTTCGCCAAATATAAGGATAGAGTTATATTTCTGATGGTCGGAAAATAAAAACTGCTACCAACTCCTTACCCAACGCTGGCAACCCTAGTTCGGTTGAAATTGGGATCAGAGTTGGAGATGCAGTTGAGTTGGCGGTTGCGTTGATTGTATTTTTGTCCGTATGATAAGCGCTTTAGAATACGTCTTAGGATTATAAAAAGAGCGCTATCAATTGCACAACTTTCTCTCTAAATATAGCGTTACGGTTGTATTACACAGTTATATTGATTATAGTACAGATCAGCTCTTTAATCCCGAGGCGACTTTTTCTTCTAGCCCCTTTAAAATCGAGAGTTTTGGGGAGAAAGCCACATGAATTGGACTCTTCCAACCTGGGTGGTCATTACCCCACCACCCCACACCCTGCTATAACCTTCCTTTAAGGCGCAGGGAAATGGGCTGTGGTTGGCAAGGATCATTGTAACCCCCTACTGCGCTTATCTCAGAACCTCACCTCCCCTCAAAAGAAGCCAACCGCCTCAGACCGGCCTTCGTCGCTGTTAAGGGGAAATTTTTATTCCTCCCGGGACCGCCTCGATCGGTGTGAGAGGGTTAAAACCAATTTTTTTCCCAAAAACATCAACTATTCTTAAAAGCATTGGGATCATAACAAGGACTTAAAATATGTTAAGTGACACTCTGAGAATCTTAGCCCGCAATGTCATCTTGATTGGGACTTCACAAATTTGAGCGCCCTGGGCTAAAATATTTTGGAGCCCCATCAGAACAGTAACTAGGGATCTGAGCGCCTATGGCTCAATGGAAATTCGTAGTTAATAAAATAATTAAGGAGCGTATAAAGTTATAAACATATTTATTATGCAAATATTAGAACATATAAAATTATTTAACATATTTAAAATTATAACTATATGAATTTTTGGATCAAAATTGAAATAAGATCAGTATAGTAAATTTTTATGCACCCTTGGATCAATGGCGACCCAACTAGCTCATTGGATGAAACGGCCCTGTTGACTGGTTACTCACTATAACACAATGGAGACATGTAAAAAATATATCAGAAAAGAAATAATGAGTGTTATAGTGTCATATGAGGAATAGGAGTAGAATTAGAGTAGGATAGGAGAGGAATAGGAGTGTCATATTATGGGATTAGAATTAGAGTAGGATAGGAGAAGAATAAGAGTGTCATATTATAGGAGAAGAATTAGAATAGGATAAGAAAAGAATAGGAATGGAATAGGAATGTCATATTACAGGAGTAAAATAGGAGTGTCATATTATAGGACTAGAATAGGAGTGTCATATTATAGGAATAGAATAGGAGTCTCATATTATAGGAGTAGAATAGGAATGTCATATTATAGGAGTAGAATTAGAGTAGGATAGGAGAAGAATTAGAGTATGATAGGAGAAGAATTAGAGTATGATAGGAGAAAAATAGGAGTGGAATAGGAGTGCCATATTATAGGACTGGAATAGGAGTATTATATTATAGGAGTAGAATTGCAATACAGATCGTTTTCGAAAGGTTCATGTAATTAATGTACAAATATCGGTATAAATATCCTACCGAGATTATTGTTATTCTGCCATTCTTAACTATTGAAACAAAACACTTTTCATTCAGAGAACCATCAGTGACGTTAGAGAATTCATTTAATGAAACAAAGAGTAAATTTCAAACTGAAATCTTCCATTTATCATATTTAAGTGTAATTTATGATGATTTAATCAGTGAGAGAAAAATGCAAATTAACATTCATTTTCCTTTTTTACGATCTGCAATCAAACTACGGAGTAGATAATCATATCCAGATAGAATGGCGAATTAAATTATCTTCATACACAGGCTAATAAGAAAGCATTCCGTATCATTAAAATTAAATTAAACTCTTAGCAAACGCACTTTTATTTTGAATTCAGCATTCATTTTAGTAAAGGACTCAAAATTAAAACAAAAATAAATGAGCAACCTTCAAGAGACAACGCAACAAAGCGAAAACTAAACAAGCATCAAATCGAGAAAAAACGGATTTCATTAGCAAACTACGACATCTGTTAAAAGGAGCATTTTATTCTGTTTTGCGTTTGTCGCGACATATTTAGAATTTAATAATCGTTGAAGAAAAAAATCGTTTGCTAAAGCTTTGCCTAAACAGCCTCTCTGAAAGAAGAAAGAAGAGAAAACAAAAATGACAGTTTTCTGATTAGAAATCTGGCAACAGCTGAGAGACTGACGATGCCACCTTTGATTTTCTTATAGCTTTGATGGACGAGGGGAAAGAAGAGGGTTGAAGAGTACTTGCAAGCTGCCAATGATAGAACTTTTCTCTTTCGCAAAGCCTTATTTGCTATATTGCCGCTCAACCATAGTTTGCTTTCAGAGTTCTTTCTTTTGGCTTTCGATCGCATATGCTAAGTGCTATGCGAGTCTTTTTTTCTCTTGTATTTTTGGATTTCTAAAATGAACTTCAAATATTCAAAAGAGATTTTTATTTATGAAGTCGTGATGAATCATAATTTGCTGTCCAAAGTTAATTTAGAGAAAGGGTTTCGCTTTTAAAGTTTCTGATAAATTTTGCAGATTATTTTGCTTCTCTTTTGAAAGAGAGCAGTAAAATAAAGTTTTTTTAGAAAAACTTTGTATTTAAGCTTTATTTATTAGCTTTCGTGCTTCAAATTAAGAATCCAAAAATCTTTTACCAATTGGATGCGCGTAGTAGCTTCAAATACTAGATAAAGACAAATTGCAAGAAAGGATTTTTTATTATTAAAATAATTGCAAATCAGAGGTTTATGTTAAATTCTACTAACAAAAATTTGAGAGAGAACCCATGGGAGTTATTTAAAGATAATTTTTCGTACTAAATAAAATGTATTTTAAAACATTACACATTATTACTCTCATTTTTATAAATTAAGTATATTTGAGAATAGCAGAAGAAAGTGTACAAGACCAAGCATTTCTGATGGAATCGAACAACACACCATTTCTAGAAGAACTAGCTGAAGCAAGCCATCAGTTTTGTTGAAAGGGAATTGCTGGCTTTGGTGAAGAACATAAAAATTTCGTTGTTGTGACAGAGGGCAGTTCCAACACGGAGACTGTGATAGACCAATTGCTATGAACGAGGGGAAACACATGCAGGATTTTTTACACTTACAGGTAACGCCTTTTTAACGCTTACAGGTAATTTTGTAAAATTACCTATAAGCGTTAACATGACGACACACACAGCGGTTCCAAGAGAGTGGGAAAATGATTCGAATCATTAGTACATGTGGTCCTTGGTTTACAACGCCACAAGACGGAGGCATTTGGCAGAAACTCATGAAGAAAAACAGGCGAAGCAGTGTAGAAAATCTATCCCGACAGCTGTCGGCATCCACGGGTATGACTGTTTCGAGACCAAATGTGTACACACAGTTCGATCTATAGCCACAAACCTGTCAGATATATTCCACTTATAGCAGTCCTTAACTCTTTAATTCCGAGGAGACTTTTTTTCTTGTAGCCCCTTTAAAACCGGGCCTTTTTGGGAGGATACGGCGTGAATTGGAATCGCCCAACCGGAGTGGTCATTTATCCCACCCCCGCTATAACTTTCCCTTAAGGCGTAGGGAAATGTGCTGTGATGGGCAAGGGTAATAATTGGACCTCCTACCACGCTTATCTCCTAAGCGATATCAGTCAAAAAAAGCCAACCGCCTCAGGCTGGCCTTCGTCGTAGTTAAGGAAAAATTTGAATGCCGCCACGGACCGCCCCGCTTGGTATGCGATGCTTAAGCAGGGTAGCAGACATGAAGTGGAAGAGAAATCAGAAGACTCTTCTTATCTATCTCGATCTGACTAAAAACCTGCGGGGAATTATTTGCATGGGGTTGACAAGAACTGTGTCCAACACGCCGAAGAAGTTCGAAACAAAACATTTTTACGACATTATTTGCTCAAATATAAAATGATACTTCCATGCAAGAATGAAAATAGTTGTTAAGTGAACACTTAGTAAAACTGAACATTAACAACAATAGAAAAGCAATGGAAAAGCTTCTTGGATAACACTGAGCATAAAACAAATAAAAACAGAGAGAAACAAAATACACACAGATACGAACGCTATTAACAAATGTGTTGATTACGAGACAAATATTTATATTCAGGGGATTAATTGATTGTTTGATTTTATGAAAAAAATTCCCTGTCTTTTCTGGACAATTTAAAACAATCCGTATTGGAAAATTCCTATAATTATGAAAGTTATGAAGGAAAATGTATCGGCTTTTCAACATAAGCATTGAATATAGCCATATCTTTAAAGCGTTATATCTCAAAATGTGTTTTTTTGATATTGCGCGCACGATGTCTCAAGAACTATTGAAAGATAAAATAATTTAGATAAAATTTTACCGAATATACATATATGTTCCTATGTTCTACAAATTAAACCACATTTTTGTACATATTTCTGCAAAGAGTTTTCTTTTTGGAAGGGGTCAGAAAGGTTGAAATTTTAATTATTTTTAACGTTTTTATTTTAAATTGGAATACAAAATAGAAGTTAAATTTAAGTGTTAATAAATTGAGGTGTTCAGTTTCTTAAACAGCCTGTTCGGATTACTCAGATACTCAAAATATTGTGTTTAGATAAATATTTTATCCGTAATCATGCGCGCAAGGTGACTATCCCATTTTTTCTCCAAAAATTATACCCATATTTATTACTCTCTCAAATAAATGCATACTAATATGAAGGTTTGAAAATGTGTGTATTATAAGAGAAATGACAGATATTTTTACAGATAAATTAATTGACAGAAAAAAGTGAGTTTGTGAATTGCATTGTTTCAGAGATATAATTTATCGAATGTGACAGTTTTCCACTGTATTTTTTAGGTTTAAGAGTCGTATGTCCCCTAAATGGAGAAACAAGGATGCAGCTGACATCTTCATGGATTAAAGTTGAATTATGCCGTTTATAAGTTATATATACGAAAAAGGAAATAAAAGAACTTGACACCAGGATGTGGGGTGTTTGTTATGCACTGACAAATACAGGTTTTTTACTGAGGTTAGACTCTCCTCGTGTCTTCATATATGGAGAGCACCAGTAATCCGTTAAACCAAGAAAAAGAAATGGCATTGTACACCGCCACTTTATCCATAGGTGACGTTGAACATGTTTCAGGTGGCATTCTCTAATAGTTCCGTATGCCAAACGCTGAAGTATGACGAGTATATTTATCGGAACATCATTCTACAAAAACACGAAAAATTTCACGAAAAAAACACGAGAAAAATTTCCCAAGTCTTTTTGAACCCTTGCCGAGAAGGTTCATAACTTATGCTTGAACGGATTCTTTATTCTTGCGCTGCAGTTTTTTCGGGTTGAATTTCTTTGTCTTTATTCTCATTTGGAATGTTTTTGTCTACCTTTGTACTTCGCATGCAGAGGCATCTTGCGCTCTACTAACCCCTTAACTGCTGACGAAATCTTGCACAATTCGCTCCCCAATGCCACTTGATCCTACATGGTACAACTTTTTTGTTGTTCTTACCGTTGCATCTCTCTCCCATATTCGAGACATGGGCATATCCCA
>BGPR01027791.1:0-20199 GCA_013235015.1 Araneus ventricosus
GTTCAATATTTATTTTCTTTTTAAGGTGAAGTTATTCTTACCGTCAACAGATGGCAGCATGATCATACTATATCACTACATTTATAGACGTTGAATCATATGTCCGAAAAATATTACAAGATGTTCATTTGATATTACATAATGAATTCCATCATTTTGTTTTACTGTATGTAAAAGGAGGGCCGGATTCATCTAAGGAAGATAACCATAACACAACTCTCACATATGAATTATCTACCGTTCTGTGACATAGCCATAATATCATACAATATCTTATAATTTGAAGAAATAATATTATACAATATTTTTCCCAATATTGAAACACTGTAAAAACGTAAGAGTTTAACAATATCATATAATATTTTATTCATAATATTGTTCAATGTTATATGGATGTTTTACAGGGTGAGTTTGACCTATTCTGCCAAACGAAAAAAGGTGATAGAAGGGCCCATGGGGATCATAAAACACTATATAGCAACCCTGCCCCATCTCTAACCGTTTGCAAGTTATGGTGGATAAAATGATTTTTCTAAAAATCATGGAAAAATACAAATTTAAAAGGTTTTTGGCATATCTACATTTAAAAAAGTACATATTCTGAAATAGCAGTTAAAATCTTTTAAAATGACAACATTTTCATCAAAATACCTGGATTTAAAGTCGAGTTACAAGCGCCGAAACGTTGGCGAAATGCAAAATCGAATTGTCGCCAAAATCTTTAATATTGAATACCGCAAACACCGTTCAAGCTAAAATCGGTCAAATTTACCAAAAACTTGTCCATTCTATCAGCTTTTGAATGAGCCTGCCGTAAACCATATCAGTGTTTTATTTCAGGAGAAATTTAGTCTTTATCACTTAAATCGGTGTTCATCGAAATAGACATTCGACGAAAAGTCGCCAAGCTAAACGATTGTGGAAAGGGCCGGCCGGAGGGAGAAGCAAAAGGTGCGGTCGCACTAGGACCGCGTTTTCTAAAGGTCCCGCGGAGCTGACTGATTTTTCAAATTAAGAATGCATTCTAATTTTTTTAATTTAATCCGAATATACATGCATTTGTATATAATCACGTGATATGTGCACATTTCGCGTCGACCGATCAAAGGCAAGGTTGGTGGTTTCGAATCTCACTACATAGCCAAAACAGAGTAAGAAAAGTAAAAACAATGTGCTTAATTATACTTGCGTTGTGACGGATGATAGTACATCCTACGTTTGGTGGAGAAATAAATAAAATATTCGTATTTAAAGGAGAAGATAAATGCTTAATATAATATATTACAGTGAAACCTCTTCAAACGGCCACCCCTCTCAACGGCCAATTTTTCGTGGCACGGATTTTTCGGCCCATAGACCTAATGTTAAAATAACCCCTAGCAACGGCTACACAACCCCTCTTAACGGCCGCCGGGTGGGTTCTCCCATCCCATTTAACAAACGCATCGGCTAGAGATTTATTTTTTAAACTGAAAAACGAACTTAAAAAAATGGGTTTTTTTTCCGAGAAGGGTAAAAAATCACAAATTGTATCCTTTTTTCAAAAAATGTAAAAAATTATTAAATAAAGTACTATTATCTCTTTAGATAAGTCTCAAACTTCATTTTAAATAAGAAATATGTGTCAGACTTGTTTGTATTATGTATTATAGCAATTATCTTGTAATTGTAACGAAAACCCTTCAGAGCGGCCACCCCCTCTGAGCGGCCAATTTTTCTCGGACCGGAGGAGTGGCCGCTCAGAGAGGTTTCACTGTACTAAAAATTACTAAATAATATATTTCATTGTTGTTTATTGTAATCATACTACTAACAAATTTATCTTAATTTTTTATATTGTTTTTGGACAATTTCGTAATATGAACTAGAGACCGAGATGCCGGAAGGAAACACATGTGTGGATCTGATAAATTTAAGAAAAACATAGAAAAGGAAAGAAAATTGCTGAAAACAGGAGGAACTCCCTTGCAGAATTTTTAAAAACCGAAAATGAATAATAATAATAATAACAATGAAAAAACCGAAATTTATAATTAACAGTTACTAAAAAATCAAAATTGCGAAACTCCAATTACACCGTATAACATTCGTGAAAACAATCTTAATCATAAAATCCTAATGCAATAAAATATTTTGTTCTACGAAATCAGTTTCAAGGCCCCGCAAAAAAAATTCGCACCAGGCCCCGCTTTTGTTCGGGCCGGCCCTGATTGTGGATAAATGGAATGTATGCAAATTCGCCAATATGAACTCTTTCTTATATGCAAATAGGTTGGAACACATCTAGATATTAGTACAGTACAATTAGCCTAAACATCTGCTAAATCTAAACATCCAAAAAGAAAAGTTCTCTCCAGGGCCAAATTGTTCCATACCCTCCCCGTAGTAAGTGGTAAAAAGTCACACGACCTCGAGCGTCGGGTTGGTGAAATGGTCATTTTTCACAGTTTTTCGAAGATATCTCGAAAACTATTCAGTTTTTAAATTACAATGAATTCAACAAATTAAACAGCGTATAATTCTCTACAAATACATACTTTTATTTTTCTTCCAGCTTTAATAGTTTCCCATATAATTTTTCTCAAATGTTTGCCGCCATCTTGGATTTCCTCAACCTTTTTAAGTTTTTCTTGAATATCTCGAAAATGATTCAATATTCAAATTACATATGATCTAACAAATAAAAGAGAGTACCATACCATACAAATGTATGCTTTGATTTTTTTAAAGCTTGAATAGTTGTTTAGATAATTGGTCTCAAAGTGGACGAATTTGTAAAAAAATCTTAGATGATAGTCCAGTCATCGAAGGGTTTGAAAAAATCATTAAATCGTATAGTTTTTAAAATTGGTATACTTGTTCGTGAGGGTCTTCTTATGAACATGCTAAAAAGTCCCCGGACCTAGGGGTGAGGTTTTTCTCCCCCTTTTTTTAGTTTTTCCTGAATATTTCAAAAAATATTCAATTTTCAAATTATGATTGTTTTAAAAAATTAAAGGGCTTAAAATTCCCTACAAATAAATGCTATTTTTTCTTCCAGCCTTAATAGTTTCCGAGACAATGGGTCTCAAAGGTTAGCACCATCTCGAATTTCATCCCCCTTTTCTAGTTTCTCTTGAATTTCTCGAAATCTATTTAATTTTCAAATCATATGTAATCCTCAAATTAAAGAGTGTAAAATTACCTTCAAACTCATGCCTTTATTTTTGTTTTAGCTTTAATAGTTTCTAAGATAATGGATCTCAAAATTTATCCCCAACATTGATTTTATCCCCCTTTTTATTATTTTTCATGAATATCTCGAAAACTATTTGATTTTTTAATTACATGTAATGCAAGAAATTAATGATTGTAAAATTCCCAACACATTCATGCTTTTATATTTTTTCTAGCTGTAATAGTTTCTGAGATATTTAAGAAAAACCAAAAAAGGGGGGGGGGGATAAAATCCAAGATGGCGGGAAATTTTGAGCCACATTATCTCAAAAACTATTAAAGCTAAAAGAAAAATAAAAGCATACATTTGGTAGGGAATTTTGGGCACTTTAATTTTCAGATTACATAAAATTTGAAAATTGAATAAATTTCGAGATATTTAAAAAAATTTAAAAAGGGGGATGAAATAAAAGATGGCGATAAAATTTGAGACCCATTATCTCGGAAATTATTAAAACAAGAAGAAAAACAAAAGTATGTACTCGTAGCGAATTTTACGCTCTTCAATTTTTTTAATCAATTGTAATTTGAAAATTGCATACTTTTTGAGATATTTAGGAAAAACTAAAAAAGGGGTATGAAATCCAAGATGGCGGCGCCAGCTACGCCCCAAGACCACCAGTAGCATAGAAATATTATATAATATTTGCACAATATTATACAATATTTTAAACACCGAGGAACACTGAATACCGTAACAAAGTATTATATTGTATGTATCAGTATTTCCGGAAAACTAATTTTTTACAAATAATATAAAAACAATGTTTTGTTATAAAAATCTTCATTTTAACTCAGGATATCACTCGATTGGATGTTTTATTTCAAAAAGCTCCACAGGAACAATTATTCTTTAAGATGCTGAATATTACATGATACTATTCAATACAGCGAAAAAGATATTATGAGTTTTACATTATTTAGCATTGTTCAATATTTTAAGGTAAAGTTATTCTTACGTTCGACAGATGGCAGAATACCGTAACACTATATTAATCAGCATTGAATAATATGACTAAAAAGATATTTTACAAAATGTTCATTTGCATAATAATGTTTACACAATAATTTTGTTTTACTGTATATATAAAAGGCGGGTCTGATTCAGCTAATGAAGTTAACCACAAAACAGCTCTCACATTTGGATTATCTATTTGTTCTGTGAAAAAAAATTGAGTGTTCTTCTCATCGTAAAAATATGCACGTGATTTATTGTTGCGAATTTTGTATTTGATTTTGAATCAATACTGTTCTATAAATGTTAAAGGCGTCTTCTAATACATTGAAAGAGAAATAGACAAAAGAGCATCACCCCGCCCTGCCTAAGCATCCGGGTAAACAACTGAAAGACCGGCCGCCGCAACAGATAGTCGGGCACTGTGGTTCCTGCATAATAGCTCCCATTACGAGCGGCTCATGCAGCAACCCCCGTTTCACCGGGGTACGACCCGTCATCGGAAGTGGGCCCAAAGAGCCACACCACCATTATTGTGCCATCGGGGTGACGAGAGCCTGCTTACTTATACGACAGCTTCTCCTCCGCGATCTCACGGTGTCCCCCCCCCCCGTTGGGGTGAAAGAGAAATAAATAAATAAATAAATTTCAAAATTATTTGAAAACGTTTCAAACATATTATTATAATTACTTTTAAACCCTATTGTCTTAACTTATTAAATTAGCAAACTTAGATATAGAAGCTAAAATTGCTTCCTCTTTGACTTCTAATTTCATTTTGAAGTCGAAATTGTAACGATAAAAGATAATTTAATTAAAAAGACTATTCAGAATTTATTGTGAATGTACATGAAATTTCGTAGAGATTCGAACCCTGTAAATACATTTTATTTTCTTCATTTGCGCTCTCTGCTGCAAGTCTCTTTGGCTCAGTGGTAAGTTGACGGTATGCTAAGCAAAAGGTCCTTGGTTCAAAGCTCGCTGTAAGTAGAGGTGTTCAAAAATAACAAAGTGTCACCCGGAAGTTCAGCACTTAGGAATTAAGCGATCAATACTAGTAGAGGTGTTCAAGTAGTGAGTAGAGGTGTTCAAAAATAACAAAGTATCACCCGGAAGTTCAGCACTTAGGAATTAAGCGATTAATATTTGTCCATGCTTCTAAAATGTATTTTTAAAATATTTACTATATTATTATATTATATAATATTATTCAATATAGTACAATATTATTTAATATGGTATAATATTATACAGTATTATATGACATTATATAATATTATTCTGTATAGTACAATATAATTCAATATGGTATAATATTATACAGTATTATATGACATTATCCAATATTATGAAAAAAACATTGTACAGTATTGAAAAAGTCTTACTTTTTACACTGTTTCAATATTTGGAAAAATATTGTACAATATTACTTTCTCGAATTTTATGATATAAGACAACATCTTGTGCTACCTGGGACTTGGAGACTTTTAGTATGTTCATCAAAAGCCCCTCATGAACAATTTTGCAATTTTCAAAATTATAAGATTTAAAGTTTTTTTTTCAAATCCTTCGTTGACTGGACTGTCAACTAAGATTTTTTACAAATTCATTCACTTTAAGACGAATTATCTCAAAAACTATTAAGGGGACTTAGCACCCTAAGAATTCCTTGAAGCTTGAAGAAAAATCAAAGCATCTATTGGTAGGGAATGGTATGCTATTTAATTTGATAAATCATATTTAATTTGAATATTGAATAGTTTTCGAGATATTGAAGAAAAACTTAAAAAGGGGGAGGAAATCCAAGATGGTGACAACATTTGAGACCCATTATCTGGGAAGCTATTAAAGCTGGAAGAAAAATAAAAGTATTTATTTGTAGAGAATCATTCGCTCTTTAATTTGTTAAATCCATTGTAATTTGAAAACTGAATAGTTTTCGAGATATCTTCGAAAAACTGTGAAAAATGACCATTTCACCAACCCGACGCTCGAGGTCGTGTGACTTTTTACCACTTACTAAAGGGAGAGTAGATTGCGCTAATAGATCGTTCATCGATCTATACGATTTATTTTAAACTGTTTTCTTGATTTCATTATTTTTTAAATTTTGAGTTGAGAATATAATTTGAATTCAAAGAGAGGGCGATTTTCGCTTATAAATATATTTTGCTAGTGGAATAAATTATGAAGGGTTCAAAAGTAATTAATTTTAAAATAGGACAAAATGTAAGTTATTATTTTTCAGCAAACATTGACTGTTTTTTAGGTTTAATTTTGTTTATGAACGTTAAAATTTCAACATTAAGAAAAAGGAGATATAGTTTTCTTTAAAGTGCGAGTGTTAAATTTAGTAAAAAGATGGAAAATGTTTCAAAAATTTGTTTATAAAAAAGTTCGTTTTCCTACAAATTATCATTGATTTATTGAATTAATAAAAAGAAGGACGGTCTAGGAGATGCTATTAAAATCGGATGTTTTTTTTAAAACAGAGACAAAAATAATTATCTCTTTGTGCTATATTTGCATCAAGCTTGTTTTGCAAACTTACTTACCACAAGTGCGCTTCAAGTATGACGCGTCAAATTTGCTATGACAAGGTAATATCAAATCAAAATCAAACTTGCGTGCTATCTGGGAAGGAATTAAGTGATTAATATGTTTCCATGCTTCTAAAATATATTTTTAAAATATTCACTGTATTATTATATTATATGATATTATTCAGTATAGTACAATATTATTTAATATGGTATAATATTTTACAGAATTATATGACATTATACAACATTATATTATATTATTCAATGTAGTACAATATTATTTAATATGGTATAATATTATACAGTATTAAATAACATTATCCAATATTATGAAAAAAACATTGTTCAGTATTGAAAAAGTCTTACGTTTTACTCTGTTTAAATATTGGGAAAAGTATTGTACAATATTACTTTTTCGAATTTTATGATATAAGGCAATATCTTGTGCTACCTGGGTAGGAGATGCTATTAAAAATCGGATATTGTTTTTGTAACAGAGACACAGATTATCTGTAAGTGTGCTGTATCATCTTTGCAGCAAACATGTTTTGCAATCGTGGTGTGAAGTTTGTCATAACAAGTTCACAACAAACTTGTTTTGCAATTAGATTGGTCGATTATGCTTTGTTACTTTGCAGAAAGTTTGCTGCAAAGTTGCCACATCAAGTTTGTCATTTCAAGCTAATATCAAGAAAAATCATACTTTCTGCAAGTATACATGGTATCTGGGTCGTTTGCAATGAACTTGAGGTGACAAGTTTGCTGCAACTTCGACGCGTGGTGACTTCGACGCTTCTGAAAACATGCTATGAACTTGCGGTTTTGCCGTATCAAACTTGCTGCAGACTTGAGGAGCAAGACTGTTGCAACTTTGCTGCAAACTAAAATTGCTATCTGGGTAAGTGCATAGCGTGTTTGAGACCCGTGACAAGCAGCCTAGAGCGAGTGCTCTATACTGCACCCCTTCTTATTTGTGTCTGCATTAAGATATCTGGTTTAATGGAATTGGACTGTCCTGTGGCTAGTACGCATGGAAAAGTTATGACATACACTTTACTCCACAAGAAAATGATGAAAAATATTACAATGACATACATTTTTCGAGGAAAACGTTCTGAAGTTGTTCCTCTTAAACTGATTCGGATCAGTAAATGCAACTTATTGCTCTGCTTTAGAAGAATATTCACCCAAAACTATTTTTTTAATTATAAAATCAATTAATCAATAATAAAATCTACTGTATTTGGTTTTCATGTAAACACAGTTAATTCTGCGGAACAAACATCATGGTATTGATATCCCCGCGGTTAACTGATGAACTGTTTGTGATGGCATTTTTTGATGCAGTTCAGTTACATGATCGTGATGATTTCGATATGAATCGCGCACCGTTGTTTCAGCTTAATCATGTTGTTGATATTATAAATATGCGTGTTATATGTTGTCTTAATTGTTTTTTAAAAATTATTATGTAGTTGAAAAGTTTTTAGGTGCTATTAGTAAAAAACTTTGTAATTTTTATTTATATTTTGTACAGTTGAAATCTGTAAGTACCTTTCTAATATGTCTTCGAGCTTCATAAAAATTAACAAAAATCCGTCGTTTGTTGCTTTTAGATATACTTACAACAATATTTTTGTAGGTTGTGAGTTGTATTATTTATATTATGTTAGTTGTTTTTGTTAAATATAAAAGCTTTGAAATCTATTTTTGAGAATTCAAATTGGTGTAGCGTCCCTTTTGTTATCTATTAGTTTAGGATGTTCCGCCGGAATCCAACGTGCTCCAGTTGTCAATATACGACAGAGAACTGATTATCTTAATCTAGATTGTTGTTAACGGGTACACAAAATTATCTAAAAATAAATAAATATTTGTTGATTGATCTGTTGATGTAGATAAGATTTGTAATAGAGTCATTGCAAATGTCAACTTTAACTATTTGTCCAAATATATTTTAGTTACTTAAATGGAGAACCTTGAGTGCTATTTTGAAACAAGCATTTTTATTCATTAAAAATAAATAACGCTTTTTTTGTACCTGTAGAAAAATATTTGTACATTATAAGTTGTAGTTAAATTATTAATTTATATATAGGGTAGATGCTCCAGTTATGGCCACCTTAAGAGAAAATTTGAAATGGAAATTTCACAGTGGGTGATTGTTTAAAGCATATTAAATCATGCTTATACTATCCTTTAGCAAATTTTATTGGCTTTCTGCTAGTTATAAAATTTTTCTGAAGAAAATTTTAGATTTTGAGTTAGGAATTTTTAAATAAATTAACCCCATTTGCACCAGTTTTGGCCACACTAATATTTTTAAGACACTTTAATCAATTTTAAGCAAAAATAAATAATTTTTATGCAATATGTATTTTAGTACATTACTTTCTGTTATTTTAAATGTGATTTTTTTTATGAATTTATAAAGATTATAATAAAATTTACTTATGCTGATTTTAGCTGCAGATTTCAGTTTTTTTTTAAAAAAAAAGAAACAAGAATGCAGAAAACAATAATTTAATTTCGTTGATGAAAATACAAACTGTATATACTCACATAACTTTTTTTTATAAAAAAAAATAATAATGAATATGAAATGAATGATAAATATGAAACAAAAAATGGGGAGAGCAATAAACTTGCATTGCAAATGCTTAAAGCATAGGCATCTTACAAGCAAAGAATGAATTTGCATTATTATACTCACTAACAATATCCACAAATATGTATTTTTATAATTTTTAATTTCAACATTAATCAAATTCATCAGAATCATGTTTAAAATTAGAGCAATCCATGTATATAAAAGAATACTCCTCATCACTCGAGTCGGGTTCCTCAAGTTGAAATTTTCTAACATAAATGTGAGGTAAACATTCAAAATGTAGATGTTTTTGACATTCCATTTTGAATGTCCTTAACTGCATTACCAACTTTAGGTGGTGAGTTGCAAAATCTTTTTATGGAAATGCTACATGCCTTCTTATTTTTAATTGGAGCCGTTACTATGTAAAATGAAAACAAAATTAAATCAGTTATTTTTATTTTAGAAACAAAACTAAATCAGTTACTTTTATTTCAAAAACAAAACTATATCGGTTACTTTTTATTTTAGAAACAAAAATAAATCAGTTGCTTTTATTTTAGAAATAAAACTAAGTTATTTGCTTTCATTTCAGAAACAAAAATAAATTAGTTGATTCTATTTCATCCAGATATTATTAAATTGAAGTAATGACTAAAAACACAAAAATGAACTATGTGGCCAAAATGGAGCATGTAGTGTTTCACTTTTGGCCACCACCCATTTAATCTTAAAAATAATTAATTTTGATATGAAATCAGAATAAAATGAAAGCTTACCTCATAAACCCTAAGGGAAATCAGTTTTAGTTTAAACTTTTAATTCTGAGAGCCTGTTGATGAAAAACTGTAAAACCTTGTTCCTTAACAAAAACCTTAACAGTTGTGAGCATACAACACATGATCATACATTTGATTTTTTTTACAAGTTACATAATTGAGAAAAATGAACCAATCAGATTTAAAATAGTAAAATAAGGATTGCTTAAAGTGTTGGAATGCTTATTATTGGCTAATTTGAAATTACTGGTTAATTATTGGAAAAACAGATCCAATGTGGTCATAACTGGAGCATCAACCCTACTTTAAATAATAAAATGATGTTGAGAGTTTTGAAAAACGTGGTTTGTATTAGAAGTTCGTGTGTTATTAAAGCTTAATGGTAAATTGTGAGCATATATTGAATAATTAATTGCATCATGTAATTTTTATTGATTAAGTGTCCTTATATGGAAGTGACCTCAAGCATTTCCTTTAAATTAATCTAACCATATTTTTTTAAGGTACTTAAAAAAAAAAAAGCTCTATCTGCATCTTATTTGCTTGTTTAACACTTTACTAACTCTTAAAATATAGCATCACAGGTTAGTCTAGTTATTTAACACTCCTTTCCTTTTTATTAATGATATTAAACAAACATTAAAAATAGTTTCTCTTTTTTTGTCTTTCTTAAAATATGAAACGGGATTTCTGTTTTAAGGTATTCTGTGAGTAAAATTTTCATTCTCAAATATTTTGAAAAAGTTATTAAAATTAAGGATTTCATAATTTACCTTCAAAGTGAGAAAATAGCCATGATTTTCTTTTAATTTAAAGATTTTTAAATTAGCTACCTTTTAATTTTGCTGATCATATGATTTCTTAGCTAATCTTAATTTTCTTATTAGTGTTACGAACTTATCTTTGAAATTCTTTAGTGGAATTCATCAGTAATGGATACCTACTATTTTGATCAATGCACACTTGCTAATGCAACTTTACTTCATTTTTAAAATTTTAGAGACTCCGACAATCCATTTGTAAAATTTATCAAATATGTATGTAGGTAAAAACTGTTGCATGTTATCTCGGATTAAAAAAAAAAAAAAAGTTGAATAAGTTAGCCAGCGATTCCAACTCTATTTCTTCTGATTGAAAAATTTTAATCTAAGTTTATTGTAAATTTAATGAAATTGAAATGCATCTTTGCTTCAATAATAAGATATAAATTTCTTGCTAAGTTGTGTAAATGCATTAAAAGTCTTTTATATATGAATTTAGAATCTGTTCTCTGACTAGGAGTTTAGAAATAAGATAAAGACAAAGCCTGGATTTTCCTTTTTGTTCTTAAGTAAAGATAATTCAATTTATGCTTTTTACGTGCTAGTTTTGTGGTTCTGTAATATTTTATTTTGCTAGATATAGTGAACTTTGTAATAATTTGATTTAGATTTATTTTTTACTTTTAGTAGGCAAGCTAGGAGCTAGTTGTAACAATTTTTGGAAAAGTATTCATATTTTAAAACATCCTATTAGTGACAATGGCTGTAGCAATTTCCCCTGGACTTGGGCCAAGTTGTAACACAGGAGGGGCTAATAGTAACATAAAAATGACAATATATATATATTTTTAAATCATAGTCATCCTTTTATTAATTAAAGTGCAATAGGTATTTGGTAATTTATTATTTGGTATAGTGATGAGGATTGAGATCAAATGATTTATAATAAAATAAAGATAAAATTATTTAACCAATCAGTATGAAAGTGTGATTTCATCAGAATTACAGTTACATACATGCCAACATGAATTTTCTGTAGTTAGTATGGATTTTATTCAAAATTTCCGCAAACTACGAATAAGATTGAAATTTCTACAGAAACAAATTTTTTCCGCCCTTGCACTCAGTCGTTTTATTATTCAAGTGCAATTTTTATATATCCCTAGGATAGCATTTACTTTTTTCTCCCATTATCATGTTTAAATTTTTTATTCTTAGGCTTTAAATCTTTATGGTGTTAGAAATCATTCCTAGCAAATTTATTAATTCTACTGTTTACTATATTATAAGATATCTTGGAAAAGATAAATAAATTTCAATAGATATTTATTTAATCTTTTATTAATATATGTATTAATCAGTATTTTGTGTAATGCACACTTGTGAAGTGCACAGGTTTCTTGAGTTTTTTCAGATTTTTTCTTCATTTCATGTTTTTGAAAAATGTTACAATTGGTTTTAATTCTTGTAATAATTGTTATATATATATTTCTTGTATTATTTGTTCAGATAAGACATTTCTCTTAAAAATAGAAATTTTTGCTTAGTTAAAATATGTTGAAATATATAAATGATCATAAATACAATATTTTGTCACCAAGTTTGATTCCATGTGTGTGTGTGTGCGCGCGCTAGGGATGGCGGTTATTGCAAAAATAATTGGTTTTCTGTTATTCAAGGTTTTTTTCACCTCTGGTTTAACCTCTCAGTCATAACCGCTCAAAATAACCAGTTTTTGAAATAACCATTTTTTTTTAATATAAAAAAACGTAAAATTGCTTTTGCAGGAAATCAATCCATTGGCAAATATTTATCTGTCGTAATCCTCCAACAAACTGATGTCTCGAGGAAGCGGTTGTCAGTGATTGGCCTAAGATTATGAAATTCAGAGAATCGTAACTTGGTAAATTTTAGTCTAATTGAGACTATCTTTCAATCCGTTTTTTACCTGTTATTACATTTAAAAAAAATAACCGGTTACAACTGGGACAAAAAAATAACCGGGAATAACCAGTTAATCGAAACAAAAAATCCTATAGGTTTTCCCCATCCGTAGCGCATATTCGTCCGGCACCCTCTTGGTCCTGTTACGGACAGCCACGTTTCCAATGTTGCATGTATGTAGTTACCACAAACCAATGATAGATTATTATCTCTCGTACATTTAATGTGTGTACATATTCTGCAAATCAAGAAAAAGTTATTAAAAAAGCAAATTAGTTTATTATTTATTTTGTAAATCCCAATCCATAAATCACTCATTTCTATTATTACTTCTTCCAATGTGTGACATAATAATCTATATTTGTTTGGTGCACTTTTACTGTGATTGGTAATAATCTTTGATATGTATGTACAGTCAAACGTCGCAAATCCGGATGTCCAAAATCTGGAATGATCCAAAATCCGGACCTTTTTCATTCCATAATCCCCTTCCCCCCCAAAAAAAATCCGAAGGTATTGCGGGGGTGGGGGGGCTATTGTAACGGGTTCCAGAGTTACAATACCTTCCCCTCTCTAGCTCAAAACGAACTAGTCTAAAATGCAAGAAATGTTAACAAATAATTGCTCACCGATGCTGAAATATGCAGTATGGTGTTGATGAACTCCAAAACTTCGGTATCCGATAGCGAGGAGAGCGAAGAAGAAACACAAGTGGAAGATAAAATGCCAATTGACAGCTTCGTGGAAATGTTGAACACCGCAAAAGAAGGACTTAAGCAAAGAGACTTTATTTCAAAGTCGGACATATGGCAATACATAAAATAAAAGAGAAGTTACTTAATCAAAAACCAAAAACTAATGAAGCAACTCACTTTAAATGAAATGTTTTGTAAAAATGTTAAAATTAATAAGAATTAATATTAATTATGTTTATAAATCAAAGAAAACAAGTAATAAATAAGTTTTTTTAAAAATTTAAATTGAATGATGTGTTTTATGATGTTAAATTCACTTCTTAATGTTGAAATGATCTAAGATCTGGAATTATTCCAAATCCGGATTTGCCGAAGTCCCGACGATTCCAGATTTGCGACGTTTGACTGTATATGTATTTCCTTTCCAATGTGTAGATATGTGATTTCTTTTAAATAATAAATTCTTTCAATATGAAGCTGTTCATGTCTTACTTTGAGAATAAAGTAATTTGCATGTTAGCATTTAAAGCAGAAAATCTAATTACATGAATCAAAACACATGGGCCCATTAAACTTGCCAAGATTTTGTTACAACTTGCCTCATCATGTGGTTTTGGACATTTTATACCTTAATACAAAGGAAAAATAAATAGATATAAATTTTTTCCCCATTAACTGGCTAAAACAAAGTAAATTCACACAACTTCTCACTACCAGTTTCTGCGGGGTGCTGACTGTGCTTTTCTTAATAAGGTCGATTATAAGAATTGATTTTAATGAAAATTCTGATCAAAAATTTTGAAACCACTGCATAATATGTTTGTTACTACTTACCTCTGTTACAACTAGCCCCTGTCGAAATATATTTTCAAACTATGTTTAATATTTCTGAAACTCATTCTATGGTAACTTATTTCATTGTGGCTTTTTCATTTGTATGCTTTATCTTCCATTTTTTGTAAAGTTTTGTCTCTATGAATTTGCAATGAAATTTGTTTCCTTCAAGCATTCATACTTGTTTTTTATTTCAGATTTTGGTGCTTTAGGAAAAAATGTCTCTTAGGCCAAAAAATGTTGATTTTAATGCAACCTGGGCTCAACTTCATGAAACTGTTGAGGGTGTCATCACTCTTGGAAATATAGACCGGCATGAATGGAATGACCGATTCAGATATCCTTTTTTAAAGTGGCATGCAATCTAGTTTTTCTTTCAGGTTTAGGGTAATTCCATTGTGACTAACTTAACTTTGGAAAGATTTTAACAAGCTATAATGTGACAAAATACTAAAAATACTATATAGTAACAATACTATTAGTAACAAAAAGTAACAATACTATTAGTACCAAAATACTATTTAGTAACTAAATTGTTATGTTAGTCACAATGTTAAAAACTTAATTTAATTTGGTTAAATCATTATCTTTTAAAATAATTTCTGCATGGATATGTTATGCTGACTAGTGTTATATAAAATAGAAGGACAAAAGGTTTCATCAGAGATTATTTAAGAGTATTTTGTCGCATTATAGCTTGTTAAAATCTTTCCAAAGTTACATTAGTCACAATGGAATGACCCTTTAAAATAATTTATATTAAGATCTTTTTACCTTCCAAGCAACTGAACTGCCTTTTTTTCTTTCGTCCTGTTCCGTGGTGTCACAAAATAAGTTTTACCGGAACACTCTAGCCTGGGTGACAAAATTCGCACTGTTTTAAGGAGGTTTTCACAATTTTTTCCTATTTATTTCTCGTGAAAAAAAAGGCAGTGCTAGAACGGTGCTCGGACTCTACTACATCCCTGTTCATGTTCAACATCAAAATGGCGTAATTTGTATTTATTGATGCATATTCAGAAAAATTTCTTTTAATTAAGCACTTCAGTTATTTCCCAAAAAATATGGTTCATTAATTTAAAATCTTATTAACTCTGTTCAAGTTATGAAATCGAAATAGTTGCCTCTTGGGGTGTTAATGTTTTTATGTGTTGTATTCTTAACATAAACATTACTCTTTGGGTATGAAAACAGTGCATATGTTGTGTTATAAATTAAGGAGCAAACTTATTGTATTGAATCCTTAATCTTGTTTTTAAAACATAAGGTGCAAGTCCAGGATATGCGAACATTTCTGTGGAAAAGAAGGGGAAAAAATGCAAAATATTCATGTAATTTTAATTATCGATTAGCTAATAGATTAAGTTACTTGGGATTTCTATGAAATTCTTTAATAACTTTTGTCACTAAGTTCTGCTCATAATTCATAGTTAAGATATTGCCATACATCAGTCATTCGTCCAAATTTTATGCATGCACTTGAATTGAAAATCCATATCATGATTCGAAAGCTGAGTAGGCAAGTAAAATTCCATGTTTCTGTAATGTGGATTGAAATTGAGACAGTAACTTATTATCAATTAAATGTGCAGTCACCACCAACAGTTAGGTTCTCAGTGAATTTATGAAACTGTAAACAATAAGTAAGAAATCTTGTTAATTTGAGGATGCGTATTAACTTCTAGTGTGTGGTGATCCAAATTGACAGTATGTAATTAGTAAGGAGTGGCCATATCCCAGTGAATGACATCATTAGTGTTTTTATTCATCTTAGGGTTACAGTGAAAGCTTCCTGAAATTAGTATTTTTGTTTGTTTTAATTATAGTTTTGTGTTTAAAACTAATTTCTGTCCATAGATATATACAATTTTAAATACATAAGGATCATATTCAGTATTATTCAACTTAACAGTGGCATGCTGTGGAAGTTTTCGTAGTGTTATCTTGGTGGTCATTGTCTGTTGCTGAGACTGTGCTTAAACTAAAATCCTGTGCTTAAAGCTTTTGATAGAAATCTAATAAGATATAAATGAAATATTAAATAGTTACATTCAGATGACGAATTGTAAGTATAAAATTAAGTCAATTTTCATATCCTGTAAACATTCAAAAAGTTTTATTCATTAAATGAACTGGGATTAATTATATTTGACCAAAAAGATATAAACTAATACAAACTGCATAAACGGTTATAATAATTTTCTTTTGCAAGCTGCCTCTTAAAATTCAATTTTATATGCATTTTTAAAACATGACATGCTTTCAAAATGCATAAAAATAAATTTTGTATTTATGCTTTTATTTCTCTTAATACATCAAAACAAACACATCTTGTAAATACAGTAAATCTTTGATCAGTGCTGATTGGAATAATAATTGCCTCATATAACTGAAAACTTCATCAATGAAGACTAAATTTCAAATCATGACTTCCTTTCTTTTGACAAGATTTCTCGAAGAATTAGAGCAGAAATAGAAACTCCTTGAGCACTTTTTTGCCTGAGCTGTGAAAAAAGATCTTCATGCAATTCTTCATTTTTTGCCTTTTTTTAGAATTGATTTTATAGCCAAAGCTTTACCTACTGGAGATAACTTCTGAGCAAAAATCTTTGATATCTTTTCTGTTTCGCTTCTAGTCTTTACCTATATTTCACTAATTCAGTGGCAGTTAGTTTCAATGGTTTGCTTTCGATCATTCTTTTTATGGTTCCATTTTTTCCCCATTCAGATAACCACTCTTTTATGTTTTGGTGGATTTGCCATTTTTTGCACTCAGCACCAGCAGTCTTTGCAGCTCTGGTAGTGCACTGAGTAATCATGGTGGAGTAGAGAGGGTGTCATTTCTTAGAATAGAAAAATAGTTGTAATTGGGTGGCATATTGTGGTGGTGGGGGGGAGAGATTTGCCCTCTTGTGAAAGATCACCTCCTGATAATGACATTGTATAAGCATTTGCATCTTGAAAATTGGCTCCAGTACCAACTTGATGCCCTTTTCTGAAAAATTCATGAACTTAATTGATAAAAATTCAGTTTTCTGTCAACAGCTTGATTAGCAGAGACCTTGGTTGATAGAGCCCAGATAATCGAGGTTCTATTGAATTATGCATTGTTTCCCACTTTTCTTGAAACTTAAGGACATCACTTGTGAATTGGAAGTAAAAAACATGAGTAAATTTATCAACAAACTTTATGAAATTCTTATTGTTAATTGATATAAATGATTTATTGTATTATATTCTACTACATTTATCCTTAACGTTTTCTACTGATGTGTATGCATTGTGTGTTGCATTTCCTGAGCCTTTGGCTGACAAATTGTATAATGAAACCAAAAAGTACCTTGATCAGCATGTCAAAAAGCTTTACGAAGTAAGTAGAATTGTACAGCTGTGGTTTTGAAAATCAAATGCCGTATTAATGTATCATGTTGTAATGTGAAATTTCTCTTGAAAAGAATGCAAAGGGAGGAGCTTTTACTTCAAAATTCTTTAGAAGTTGTGAAATTTATCTTGTACATGAAAAATTTTGATGTATTAAATTACATAGCTATGTTTTGAATATTCTTCTTAAAAGAAATTGGCCATATGTTTGTGTATCTGGAATTACTGTATAATTTTATGTTTTTAGAGAAGATGTCCAGTTGTTGTAAATGAAAAATAAGTTCAGAAGTGTTTTGTGCAAGTATTCCATATTTTATGAAGGAAATTCTTTACAAGTTATTAGTTCTTAATTTATTTTGCAAGCATCTTATGTACAGACATGACACTTTTCCGTGGAAACGCGGATTTCCGCTTTTTTGGCATCAGATTTTATCATTCTTAATTTTCTTTTATATAATAATTCTACAATATTTTTACTATCTCAAGCACTTTTTATATAAATTTATTTATTTTATCATTAAATTAATCATATATATTTTACTTCTCGGTATTTATGTTTGGCACGATTCTTTATTTATGAAGTTCAGCTTTTTTTTTTCAATCCTGTGTCATGTCTGTATGTAATTTTCACCAAGATCAAGTTCTAAAAGACATGGTTGTTTTTTTGCATTAGAAATTTATTTGATTAGACTTGTTTTAAACTGAAAATGAAATTATTAAAATAGTCTCTATTTCTGTAATGAAATATAATTTATAAATAGCTTATTATATCTTATGACCAAACAATGTTATAAGTGTTTAATAATTTTAAGAGCACATACATGTGCAATATATATATATATATATATATATTCCTTTTTGCAATGTATATATTCCTTTTTGCAATGTATATCTTGGGAATCTTGTTTTCAGTATTTGTGTGATGTAGCTTTTTATTGAACTATTAAAAAATGTATAGTATATTTTGATTCACCCAGGAATAATAATGCCACTTACTGAGCAATCATTTACGATGTTGTCCATCCAGATAAAATTATCTCTCCACTCTTAATTTCCCTCTTATTTGTTATTACATTTCTTGCTTTCTTATATACAAAGTATTATAATCATCAAAAATTTTCATGAATCTGTGTTTTAAACCTCCCTGAATCTAAAAATTATATTTGAAATTATGCTCATCTGTCTTTTAACAGGTTAATTTTTAAAACCCAATAATGTAGGTTCTTGAAATTTCGGACGCTGTCTTTACACTAAAATTTTAGATTTCTGTCAAATTTTGGGAGAAATCCGTCTGTAATATCTCTCCGTTAGTGTGAATCTGAACACTGACTGAAAGATGTAAAGAAGCAGGATGAGTGCATTTTAATATATGCAACTGTAGGTGTGTCTGATTTTGGATTAAATATGTTATTAGGAAATCTCCATGTTTGTTTGTCATTCCATGTATATGTGAACATGATGGCTCGAAAACATAGCAAGGTTTAGGTTTAGCAGAGGGAATCTTGGAGACTTTTGCTTGCTAGAGAAAGCCCTCTTTTCTCCAATTGTGGGGGGGGAAAAAATGATTTTTGAATTGAGGACTACACATGGTAGTGTGCCTCACCGCCCACTGAATGCCCCACAACAGTGGAGCTGCCATATTTTCATCAACACAGCAAGCAATGTAAGTGAAATTTATAATGTGAACCTGCCAACAAAACAGTAAATCTGTATCAGTTTCAGACCCAGTCGGAAACTGCACCGATCCGAAAAGATCCGAAATGCACACTCGATTCTCTTCATTGTCTTATTGTACTTCACTCAAATTGTACCATATTTTGTTAGCATGTGCAAAAGTCTGCTGGCTTTATTCTGTATCTCAAGCTCCGTGCAAAGTGAAACCATGAATATTAAATCCTGGTCTTGAGTAGGATACTTTTGCTATTATAAATAGACCGGATTTTGGAATCTCAAGCTATTTTCTGCTTGTTTGTGACATTCTGAATACAAAATGTTACACTTTTTAGTTCTCTTTTGAAACTAGATGATAGAATTGAGACAGGTTTACTAGTTGTCTTTTTGATTAGGTAGATTTAAAAAAAATTATTAAAAGTAGGGGTATAACGAATATTTGATATTTGGCCCTTTTGCCTTAAGCAGATATTACACTGAATATTTTCAAGATAATAATTTTTTAAAAATATACTATTAAATAATAAAACAAAAATTTTTTCAAATTATATTTCATTGCATTTTTTATCCAAAAAATTCTCCTAACATTTACTCAGTTTTAAGTTGCATAGTACGTAAATGTATTTAATAACTTTATATGTCATTTATCATTGTAAAGCCTGCAATTATGATGCAAGAGCAATCTTGCTCTTATGCTGAATGCTAAACAAATATTTGGTTGAATAAATTCAGGATAATATATATATATTGTGACAAATTCATCTTGTGGGTGTACGTGAATGCAGTCCAATAAGCAGGATTACAAAAATAAAGCTCTTTATTTTACAGGT
>BGPR01027792.1:0-20460 GCA_013235015.1 Araneus ventricosus
TAATTATTCTTAATTCAAAAGAAATTCAACTAATTCTTAAATTGTTAATCATTCTTAATTGAAACGAAAATGTTAATTAATTTTACTTGAAATGAAATCACATAATTAAATTACTTTGAAAACACCACAAAAACATTTTGAGTCTTCGGGGCCCCTAGGCAATTGCCTTCTTCACCTATTTAATAATCCGGCACTGCCTAAGAGTGCCTCCTCGGTGGCTAAGCCTCTTATCCTTGTACACCTGTAGAATTGTATAGCTTTTGAGGCATTTTGGACGTACTGATTATTCGGATGTATTGATCAGGCGAGCTATACAAGCAGGGTCCTCTGAGCTGCATATCAGTGAAATGTTGCTTCGTTTGGAGTTCCTAGAACAGGCTGTAGGGTTTTCTCAATTGGCGAACTTTAATTATAACATCCTCGTATTAAAGAAGATAAACCAGAATTCTGAACTTTCCGTGCGCATTTCATTAAAACATTCATGAAATATTTAAAATGGGTCATGTAGACATAAAATAGCTGAACACAAAAAAATTCTGAAAAATTTATTATTGAAATCAAAATTTAAAAAAGTTAGTTCTCTTCATCCAAATATAAAATCTCACTTTTAAAATAGGCAAATACCTATAAGAGTCACAAAAAGCATTTTGTTAAAATAAAAGACGAAACGAATTCATATAATCTTAAGATGTCCGAAATTGTACATTTTTTTAAAAAATAATCACTAAGAAGTTTAGGAAAAGTAGAAAGAGTAGCATCAAGCTTACTATAAACCATACTTTAATGAGCATAAATATCGTCAAAACCATGCCTGAAGCCTACTTCTTCGCTGGAATAGCGATCAGGAAGAAAGAATGTAGAAGTAGAAAGGAAAGACGAAAGATATGATTACACTCTTTTTAGGGTGAGTGCAAAACACTTATTGAAATGAGTCTCACGTTCCTAAAACCAATTCCGCAGCATCACTCGTACAGATTTCGATCTTCATGGGCTGTGCATACATGAGAACGTGTTGCTTTCCAAGTTTTAAGAGCTGCTTCCTAGAATTCCCCGAAGCAAATAAGAATAATTGCCAAAGCGAAATTTTAAAGTTGCCTTTATGTGGTCTTATTTTGTGTGTGCATTGTTTGGTGTTTGATATGCATCCTTCATCCAAATCACTGTATATTCTCCCTGATTATTGCTCAAATTCTCCGAAACATTTTCGGTCGTTGTCACTGAAAGCTTCAAAAGCACAAGTCTGAATATAGTTTTAGAAATTATTTTTTCAATCTTCAATTAGAAATGCAAGATATAATTTTATTTGTCCAACATGTTTTCTGTCATTTGTCTAAACCTTTGTATTTAAAAAATAATTAGTAACATACATTTTGAAATGATGTCATCTGAAGAATGATGTCATCTTTCTTAAGTAAAGTTATTAGGCCCATTGTTTATTCATTTTTTTCTTTATATTAGTTAAGATGATTTGGGATAAATTTACTCTACTTCGATATGATGTTTCTTCATAAGTTTATCTGACACCGTAGGATAATAATTCATTTTGAGCATTTTTCCTTCGTTTTTGAAAGCAAATTCACAAACAACATAAATAACATTAACCAACACCAAAACCGACCAATGAGGGGAAGCAATTGCACTTTGATGCTTCAAAATTGAAACCAAAGAGTTACGCAAAGGTAAAAGAAAATCGTTACCGGCGCTTACGTTACACGCGCTCTCAGAACACAAGGCGAACACGAGCTAAAGCAATTATTATCAAATTAGTAGTAGAGGAAAAATATATGTATTCGTTAACAACAAAATCTTAATATAAATAAAAGTCATTGTGGGTATGTATGTTTGTATATATGTTTGTGTGTATCTATGTTCCACATCTCCTCCTAAACCACTGCACTGATTTTAACCACAAACTTTTCACACTTATTAATTAAGACAAGGGGAAGTTTACTGTCAACTTTTTAAAGCGCAAAAGTTGATTAAACGGTCAGTTAATTAAAAAATAACCGGAACAGTTTTCCGCTGTAAGTTAGGAGCAAATTATCCCCCAAAAATTATTTTTATACCATCTTAAAGTTCAAACTTTTACCTTTTTAATGATATCAATTTTATATCTGTGACGTTTTTAATGATACTAGAGTTGATACCGATGAGTTGCTAGGCAACGGTGTAATTACTTTGCCATTATTTATTCTTTTTATTTTTTTTTCAAATATTGTTTGGCAATGTTTTCATTGGTTCTTAAAGAATTCTAAAGCTTATTTAATTGGATTAAAAAATCCCTGCAGTTCATATCACCCCTGTCATTTTTACCTGCTTTTCCTAACAAATAATAAATCCTTTATCCTTAATAATATATTAAATGAGAAAGTGTGTCTGTCTGTTTGTTACGCTCTCACGACCAAACTACACGTGGAATAACTTATTTTTGATGTCAAACATCACGTGATCGTAAAGAAAGCTGCGATTATCTGATCTTTCTGAGAAAATAAACAAATAATTTATTTATGGAATAATAACTTAAATTACTCAACTCGACGCTTGATTTTTCATTTTACACTCTATTTCATTTTAGTTATTTATATTTGTAACTTTTCCATATCAGATTTTATTTAAGAAGCCGTCGATAAATTGACGCCGGGACAGAAATCTATTGATATATATATGATGTAGCTGCAAGAGTTTTTGGATTAATATTTAGAAACTAATGTTAATTATAATTAAAGGAAAATATGCGACGATATAGTAATTTGTTTTATGTATTCTTTTTAATGGTAGAAGTGGATGACATATAGCACGATGGATGGTACATTCCACAGATTATAAGGGCCTGATGATACCATTTAGTACAATGATGTAATTTACAGTAACGGAGAATATATGAGGAATAGAGAATGGTTTTTGAATTGGTAATTTCGGCACTCATTAATGAAAGTTTAGGTCAGATAAATAGAATAAAAATATGTCACAAATGGAGGCAGGTATTACAGAATATCTACCTGTAGCTGCGCTAATGGACAATAACAAGTAACATCAACTTCTTCATATAACAGATAATAAGTTCTTCAACTCCTTAGAGTTGCCAGGGGTACCTTCCGACAAGCTGAGATTAAAAGTCGGTGTGCCAGTACTATTGATACGTAACCTCGATGTACCCAGACTACGTACGGTTATAAATTGCACACTTAGGTCCAAACGTCGTGAGAGTGTTTAAAAACGAGAGAGTGTTTTAATTTCAAGCCTTCCGATAATACCGAAGGATTTACCATCCAAGTTCAAAAGGTAAAAATTCCCTTTAAAATTAGCATTTGGCAGGTTCAAGGCCAAACACGCAAAGGTGCAGGCGTACATTTGGAAAAACCGTATTTTCTCCATGGGCAACTATATGTGACGTGTTCACGTGTGTCCAGACCATAAACCCTCTATATCCGTGCAAAAAACGTCATATGCAAAAGTGTGTTAGCATAGCTAAACAAATTACCTAACTATATCAGCAGACACTCCTGTTAGTCGTCCAATTATGTATTATCAATCGTCAAAACTTTTAATTTCCCCTTTCAACATGTAACGAAACATTTACATTCGTGAATTTAAAAAAAATTAATAATTCAAATTCTTCGCGCACGTAGTCGCGGGTAACAGCTAGAAGATTCTTAAAAATATAAGAATAAAATACACGAACACAAACGAAGTCTGCTCCGGTAGTCATTATAGAAACGATAACATTACAGTCCAAATAAGGGATATTTGGTTTAAATTATACATTTTGTTTGTCTTTGAGCTTGACGATCTTAATAAGGATTCTTTACTGTTCTCGTGTTCGAGAAATAGATTAAAGATAAATTTCGAACGAATTTCACGTCTGAGTCAGTTCTTTTGTTAGAAGGATTATGTCCAGCAGAATAACTGACTTAATCTAGCAAATCTTCCGTGGTCATATACCTTAGATGGTATTCCTAAGATATTTTAAAAACATTACAAGCACCATGTATGAAAATTTGGCTTTTGCATGTATTTTTCTTGTTGTGTTCTAAAAGTAATGTGCCCTATCACTGCTACTGATTTCGAAATATCCATATCGCATACCATCGAATTCTTAAGAAAATTAATTCCCAGAGCGAAAATAAAGAGACATTATGATATTATTTCATTTGCCAAGACACTGAGTATGATCAAATCATATTTGCATGATACTCGCCAATTCAAATTTGGAGTCCGTTGAGCATCTTGCATGGAGAAAGAGCGCGTTCAATCACATGTGGTTGTGACGTCACATACATGGGCTGTAGACTGACACTAGATTCAGAAATACGAAACGAAACACTAATCTGTCGATATTTTAGGAAAACCCACCCATCAAACGACACTCTTCGCGCGTCATTTTCGGCTCGTTTCCGAAACCAGTTCAGTATATCATGTGCGAAACTCCTTTTCACAAACTTAATTAAAATTACAATTGCTAATCTATCCATTAAGCAACTCTGGCAAGAGTGAAACAAAAACGATTCAAAAACCGCAGCGAAATGAGCGTCTCTCGGCAGAGTCGAAGAGCTTCGTTTTCCTCCAAACCGGCTGACCCTCCGGCGACCTCTTTAACACAGCCGACGGTCGAGTGCTCGCTCGGGCAATGGGCTTTCCGAAGAGCACTTCATCCCCACGCTGCCGCTATGCTGCCTGCTTCGCACTAGGCTTCGTCGTCGCATCGCTCGTCCTCGCAGCCATGTTTTGGATTATCTGGGTAAGAGGCCTCTCTCTCTCTCTTTTGTCCTACTTACCTGCCTCGGAGGTAGGCAGGCTTGTGATGTTGTTGTTTAGATGCACGCCTGTAGACGCGGTTTGCCCTTGAGATGAAATAGTGTCGAAAGAATGCGGGTAGAAGTGCTACCTAGTTTCAAAAGAAGTTACTCTGTTGCCAGTTCGCAAGTAGAAAAATGTGAGTGGGAGATGAATCGTTTTCGAAAAAGTGGCGATTATAGATTTAAATGTTTTTTCTGTTTTTCCGTAAACGAAGGAAACAAAGGGAACAGTTTATTTTTTGAGAGCGGTTATCTTTCGTTCTTTTTGACCAACAGCTACGACACTTTACGAGGAGTCGGTCGGAATGATGCAAATATGATAAAAATGTCAAAATTAGCACATTTGGACTTAGATAGTTTTCCTCTCAGGTATAGAAGATAAATAAGTGGATTGAGTCTTAACGCATTTTAATGTAGATATTTCACAGTTTTTTCAGTATGAAGTAAATTTTAAAATTTTATTCTTAGGCTGATTGTTACATATTTAACTTCTTGAACAGAAATTATTTGACTTCTTTATCCTTGGAAGAGGAAGACATTGTGTCTTCGTTTTAACCACTTTCTCATATTCCTTTGTATCAGGCATTTAAATTTTGGTAGATTGCATTCGTACTCGGTTAAAACCTGACCCTTTCAAAAATGTTATGGCATGAACAGAATAATGTTGTTAATGACACTGAAAAAAAATGACCATTTCCTCCCTGTGCCTCCCAACGAAAGGACACAAAATTCTAGGGAGGGATTTCATGATTGTCGCTGTTTTATAGCATAACGGAAGGTTGGAAATCAGAAAAATCCACAAAAATGTAAAAACGAATAGTACATGTTATTAATATAAAATTTTATAATTGTTATTTTTGCAAAATAAATTTCGTTACAATAACTACAAAATCCCCTATCTGCAAGATTTTATGAAGACAAAGTCAAACTGAGTGTAGAATGCTGGTGAATAATTATCAAACTTAATATTTAAAAATCAGTATTTTGAGTAAAATATGAATGTATGTCGATTATAGCTTCAGACACCATATTTTATCTAAAGAAAAAATTAATTTTGTAACTTCTGAAAATTATGCTTTAACAATATTCTATATTTACACTTAAAGTTCCAGCATGTTTGATATTTCGTTAGACGGCATCGCATTGCTCGAAGATGCTTAACTTTACTCTATTTTAAATAAAGCTATTGAATCAGGAATATGAAAGACTGAAGTATGAATTAAAGCTAACATAAGAATTACAATCGTCATGAAAGATAGTAATGAATCCCGTGCAACAGAGTCATGATCATTGGGCTGAAATGTCCTTCAAACTTTTACTGACGTTTTCTTTCACACATTCCTTAGTAAGTAAAATATTAAAATAAGTTGCTTTTAACGGATAAATTTTGCTGTTGATATAGTTCCAAACATTTTTTCTTCAAAGGAAGAAAAAATGTTTGGAACTATATCAACAGCAAAATTTATTTTTATAACTAAAGAGTTATACAGCATTTTTAGTCTGGAATAAATAAATGCCGTAAGTTCATAATATGTTGAAACTCAGAATAGCACTAAATGCAGACATTTTACTCATGGCACCTTTAAAATCTTTAGAATAGTCTACAGAAAAGTTTTTCTCTTGTTAGAATTGTAAAAATGCGAGTTAAGATGAACCGAATAATAGAAAGATTTCCTGGCAATTGAAAAAACACAAAAAATCATTGCCACGGACGAATGAATGAATTGCAATGCAATGATTTACATTACGCCCCAAATTACATAGAAAATATCTTCAACATTTCTCAGACAAGCGATGGGCATACAAATAGAAGTAAATGTTAGATAATTATAGTAAAATCTCGGAGGAATTCCGATTTTCAATTGAATCATTTGATTTAGTTTGTATATTTAGTTTGTATTTAACAAATTGAACAACTACATCACAGCTACATGTAAGATAAAATCCGATTATTATGTTAATAAATTATCTCATATACATTGCAGAAAATAGAATGACAGACTTCGCAGTTTTTATTTCTTAGTCTCGGAATGGGGGAGTGGATCGCAATGGATTGGTCCCTAATAAAGTGTCCCGAATTGTCCCTCTTGTCACATTTCAGGAAAATGATTCATGTCATTTTTTTTAAAACTGATTAATCTGAATTCATGTTTTTTGCACTACTAGGGGGCTACACCCCCTACCCGCTCCGCTCGTCAACCTTCAAGAATCACGTTGTGATTCTTTTGAGATCACTACGTGATCCCAGCTGGCTTCGCTCGCTCGCTGAACAGTCGTGTGTGCCTGCTAGTAATAGGAAATTATAAATTCATTAATTACTAAAGGTAAACTTAAATAATTTGAATAACAGGAAGTTCTAACTAAATTCATTTTTAAAAACTAAAATTAAACTTTCAATTACTGAAAACTAAATAATCAATTTTTAGAATTAAAATTTTACCTTTATACCATATATATGTAAATGTTAGAAAGAAATTTCAATGCTAAAATGTATGATAAGAGGTTTACAAATAAAAAGGATTTTCATCAATCAGAAATCAGGCACTTAAAACTTCTTGGTACACACAATTGAATGTTTTTTTAACAGTTTCATTAGCCCTAACTTCATTACAACACACTTCTAAATATTCACACTTCTCCATGAATTGCTGCTCAGAAAATCTCCGCTACATGTATGCACACTCTCTGTAATAATTATTTAGCCAAGAAAGGTATAACTTTTCTCGCTGGGTAGCTATTTATATGTTAGAACCTCAGAAAATTTGAGTTTTCAAAAGATGAGTTAAACCTTTAAAGATGAACAAACTTTCAGCTTAAAAATGACACTTTAAACTGACAAATGGCTTTAAATATGTTCAGATTCACTATTCAAAATTATAACTCATAATAATTATTTACTTTTACCTTCATAGAACTAACAAAATAGCCTTTTTTCAAATTTTTATAATAATTTCTAAAATTCCTGCTTTTGACAACAAAATTTCAAACATGCTTTCTTTCCCCTCCACAGAAGTAATGATCGGAAACTTCGATCCGTACACAAAAACGCTTGATTCTATTTTGATCATTCCGATTTGACCGTCTTAGGAAACACTCAACAGTTTCCGTTGTTCAGCAGTTCTCATTTTTGACGATTTCGACTTAAACTCATTTTGAAAACTTTCGTTGTCTCAGATCAAATCAAACTAAATTCGCCGAATCGATTGTAAACAAAACAAAGTTGCGAGCTGTTGCCAAACGGTGATTATGACATTCAGCCCAATTTTGCGTCCACATAAGCGTTTTATTTCTAAAGATTCTGCTTCCAATTTATACTATTCTAAAAAATAATTATCCCATATATTTAATAATCCCAGTTCCATATCATAATTCTTTTAGATATTATTAAATGACGTTCATAACATAAATAAAATGTTCTAAATTGCCCCATTACCTACGTAAATGATTCATATTAGTTTTTTAAAAGATAAATTTAAATTAATGCTTCTTTAAGCTAATATTGGGAGCATTCTTCTTCTCAATTTATGTTATGCGAAAGATCCAGTCACTCTATTTGTGTGAATAATCCCAGTTGCATATCGTAAATACCATTAAATTCCGTAAGGTCGTGCGAACGTTAGTGTAAATGATAAAGTGATTTGACGTTCCGGATATCCACAAGTGGAGTTACCCTCCCTCCTGCCGAAACATTGGGGAGAATTGAAGAACGGCCGCCACGACAGCTCGAACACTGAGGTCGGAGCCCTGATGACCATCACCGACCATGACCCAACCCTTCCCGAAGGCGTTGCTTTCTTCCATCGGTGGAAGCTAACTCAACCCCCACAATTACTACGTCCCGGATAATCAAGAACATTTCCACTTTTCCACATACTGCCCTCCTTGGTGTACTCTAAATAACTTCAACGCCCCGGGTACAAGTTCAGAAATGAGGTAGATTTAAGGGCCCGTATGCCCAACTTGCAGATGCTCTAAAGCAGAAATGTTTGAATTTTGAGGTTATTCTAATAGGGAAGAGAGAGAACAGGTATTTTGAAGTTCTTAACATTATTACTGATTGCTGCTCTGTTAATTTAGAAAAAGGATTTTTTTTTAGAGAGAAAAAATCTGGGGACTTTTTTTTCAAAAAAGTGTTTTTTCATGTTAGTCATTCTAGAATCGACATAAAGAAGTGCCGATGTTTTAATACAGGTTCAAAGGAATTTTCTGAACACTTCAATAAAATTATATTTCTAACGAAAAATTATGATAATGGTGGAAATCTAATTATATGAAAATGAACAAAGCAAGTATAAGGGAAAAAATCGAAAGAAGGAACTGGCTAAATTAAAACATATTCTTTTAGACAAAACTATCGCGCTAAGATATATAACAAGATGTTGCCAACTTGAAGGTTACAAAATCAAAACATGATAAAGGCGAAATACAGATGACGTCAAATGTTTACAATAGGTCTAGCAAACTTCATATTAGAGCGTTTAGATTGAGTTCAAAAAGTTGTGTACTTTTTTACTATTTTATTTAAAATTAATTTTAACTTTAAATTTCAAGTTTTTTATTCGCCGATACTGAAGCCGAGTCTCTTGAAGGTGACACACAATTAATTACTCAGATTGTCATAATATTTATTACTTAAAAAGAATTTTTAAAAAATAAAATGGAAATCTTCAAAAATTAACAGCGCAACCAAGCTGACATCACTGAATAACCAAAGTTTGCATTTTGAGGTGATATGAAAAACGTTTTCAGCAGTAACCAACCGCAGAGTAGTTTCCAAAGTCACCGCTGAAAAGCATCAAAAAGCAACGTTGAAAACCCGTCGGAAAAGATAAATTTGCATACTTTTATAGTATTCTTGTCTCAATACTCTATCGTGAATGTTTGATTACATAATACAAAGACAATATAGTTTTCCCTACATGCTATAAATGACATTCTAATGTGGAAGGAAATATATCGAAGAATAATTAATCTCACACACAACTCACTATTTGAAGTGTTACTTCACGCTCACTCAATGGGAAAAAAAAATTAACACGCGAACTTTCCAAAACCATCTATTCATATATTTCAGACAGATTCTACGAGATATTTTTTAAAAGGTAGCGAGAGAACAACACAGGTGTTTTTCTCCAATCTTCCACTCAACCGTCCACTTCTCTTAACCCGTCCGACCCAAACAGGTAGTTTCGTTTATTTACAACCAAAATCACGCAGCTAAACTGATTTATTTCCTGTGACGTCAACTCGAGGTCAGGCAGGTTAAAAATGTTCCTTCCACGCAAGAAACAAGTTCCAATTTACTCGTGAGGAAGACACTGGAAGGGAAAACCGCAAAAAGCGCCCAGAGGAGAGAGATAGAAGAAAAGACTGCCCGGCCTTGAATTAGAAAACACGAGAGAGAACACGTGCAGTGAAACTATGAAAAGTTCGAGAGGTCTTTACGCACCTAAACAGCGATACTGCGTGCACTGAATAAATTTAGACAAAATGTTTTAATGAAAATTGTTTTTAAAAAATGGTTGTATGCTTTGCGATTATTTTTGAAATGTATTTTTTTTTAAATGTTTTTAATTGCTTCTAAGATGGGTGTAGTATGTGTTCTTCGAAGTTTCCTGGGAAATAAAAATAAAAAATAAATAAATAAAATGAAACTCGAGCAGTGAATTTGTTATGTGCCTTATTGGCATGAATCGCTTCCATTTTCACAACTTTATGAAATAAAACTACGTCATTAAAATATAGGATCTGCTTCTATTTAATAGAAGAATGTAAAGTTAATTTTATTTTTAAAGTTTGAAAGATTTATATTTGGAAAAGGTCAATGAAAAATTTTCCAAAATTCTTAACATTTCATAGAAGAATGGATCCAAAAGAAATTCATTCTGGCAAGAAAGCACTTTATTTTTACTCTATAATTTCCTAGAAAAGTTTTATTTCTTAATCATATTTCACGAAAGAAATATGGCATAAAACTGAGCATATTTACTCTTAGAATTCAAGGTCTAATCGCTTAACAGATTCCCTATTTTCGTATCTTTTATATTTGTGGTTTTCAATTTTATGCGTGACACTTGTACAGAATTAAAGCTGTTTCTTTTCTAATGCGGAGATTTTCCTGACTTTTCATCCATGATTCTCCTTTCAACTGCTGAAACCGGTAGTTTTATTAAAGAAAAGGATGATTGCATCCTTTCTGTTGATTAGCATAAATATAAGAAAATTATAATTGAAAAAGTTCTTCATTTTCTACTAGAATATTAAATACTGTGTTCACATTAGTAAAATTCCTATTCTAAGAATAAATATTTTAATTTTTATCTTATTATATTCTTAATTAATTTTTCCTGTCAAAAATATGGATGCCAAAACAAAACTGTAAAGACGTGGGATTCTTACAGAAATACTCAATGTAAATTGGAATTTTAATCACATTTATAATACATTTTAATTTTCAATGAATGTCTAGAAATTTCCTTCTTGTGATATTTATTGTGCTTTAATTTCTTTATAATATAGTTAATATTCGATAAATAATATTATTTCTTGCTTTTTACTACATATAAATAAAAGCGTGCTTAAAAACCTTTTATTTTTATTTTTTATACTTTATAGTCTTTAATATATTTCATAATTCATGATTATAAATATTAAGCAGTCTAAAAAGTAATATTTCTCAAAATGCATCTAGATGGTGACACTTGTTTGAAATCAATATTTAGCTTAAATTAATATATTTATTAAAATGATTAAGAGTTCTAAAATTATTAACATATTATATTGTCATCGGAAACAAATAACTGTGCATAATTTCAGAACTCTAGTACATTAGGAAAAATTGATTAAAAAATTCATATCTTTTAAAAAGATGGAATATTTAATTTCATACATAATTTAGATTCTTTTAGATTTCAGATGAAATTCAACTGGCTGTGTTTCTGAATATTTACGGTATTCAACTAGAATTTTTATCTAAGCTGCACTATATATCTGGCTTAAAAATTATGAAAGAAATGAAAGCTACGTTTTGCGCTTCCGAAGTTAAATATTATTTACTACAAATAGTCATATTTCTTTGAATATTGAAAGTATTTATTTTTTATTTTAACATAATGATTAATTGGCATATTGTCACGCATTCTGTAAGTTTCGTATAACCCTTATTGAAAACTCTGTATGTTATAAGCAAAAACATACGCAAATATTTAGAATTTTTTAAACAAACCTTCATATCTTCCCGAATATCCATGCTATTTTTACGAAACAGCATGCAATCAATGTGAATAGCAGACAAAACCATCAAAACAATAACAGTCTTAAATCATGAATAGCTTTCAGAGAAATGGGGTCAACTGAAATCCCTTTTCGTCTTCATCAACTTCCTGTTGCTCCCCTAAATGTAGAGTTTCCATAATTGCCAAACATTGATGCATAACGTTTAAATGTTAAATAAATAAAACATGAAAAAAGTGGGTAGGTAGTGGTTTATTTTACTCTGGTAAAATATCAATAAAGTTTAAGCAATTTGATAAAATGACCACCTAGAATAAGGAAAAAGATGCGAGGATAATCCTTTCATATTTTAAAGTTGATTTTACTTTCTTAACTTTATCATTTTCTTCTTTCACATAATTACGAAATTGGGCACAAATCATTTTAAAATTATAATAAAACAAAATACTTTCACTTGTCTTAAAACGGGACAAAAAAGGGATAAATAATAATACGGGACTGAGTAGTGAAATACGGTGACAGTCCGGTATATAAGGACGTATGGCAACCTACCTAAATGCCCTCGTGACCGAATCTCCAGTGAAAAATGTGTACGATACTCGATTGTATGTTACACGAATCTCCACAACTGTATTTGAACCATTGTTTCTGTATTAACCGCTTAAGGATCGGGTTATTTTTTAACCTACGGCATTTAGGACGAATTAACTCGGAATAAAGCCTTAAGCGGTTAACTCTAAATTTTCCCCATTTTACGAAATGGTCCTTAATTTTTGCACACTAGTTTATTCACTCGAGGTAGTAATATAAGTAAATTGGTATTACGAAACGAAACGGAATTACTGGAGTCAAAGGCACACGACAAAATGCATCATCGTGCATTGAAACGATAATCTAATCTATATAGGCTTGTCCATAGTAGGTCCGGGGTTACTTTAATTCGTCCTTTACGTCCATAAATCAATAGACGACTTTGAGCGGCGTCAAAAATAGTAGAATGAGAAAATATTAGCTCAATCATTACAATGCTTAATTCGACACCCGTAGCTGTCATGCTGAAAATCATATCCTAAAGACATTTTAGCTTTTTACGAGATAGCTATAGAGATCTCAGCATACAATATATCAACAGCAAAAAGGTACGAAACATCATCCAAAACAATTCCTCTAATGAATGGATAACTGCCACAGTTACTGTAATGGAATTAGCTGTTTGAAGAAGTTTTGAAGAAAACTGTTTTCTCTGGGAAATAGAAAAGTAACTTCCCACTTTTCTTATTCGTTGCATTTGCAACCAAACATTTAAATGACATTCTTTACATCACTGGTTCACACAGCGATCTCCATTCCTTTTCCATACCAAACAATGATTGTCTATATCA
This sequence comes from Araneus ventricosus, assembly GCA_013235015.1. Taxonomy (NCBI): domain Eukaryota; kingdom Metazoa; phylum Arthropoda; class Arachnida; order Araneae; family Araneidae; genus Araneus; species Araneus ventricosus. Next base: position 13,412 of record BGPR01027792.1, read on the forward strand.
GAGGTTCCCAAGTTATACCTGTACCCCTAAGGTTACTCGAAGACACAGTTGGGGTACGCGAAATCAAAGCTGGTAATTGCAGGAACAAGAAAACCGCAAATTACCGAAGGTTAAAAGGTTACCGAATATTGTTTCCCCAAGTGAATACTTGCTATTTAATATACATTTGAAGAGTTAATTATTACTACGAAGTGCAATTTTTAGCTATTTTTATATGTTAATACGAAGTTATGACTATATTGGTTTCATTTGTTTTGGCGTTGAACTAATACTATTGTAAAAATGGAATAAAATGTAGAATCAAAAATAAGTCCTGTAAATATTATTCATTCCAGACATTTCGGCTCTTTTCTTTCATTTGACTAAGCTCTTATTAATAAAAAATATACATAGATATGACAGTATATATATTATATATTTATTAATAAAAACTTCTTACATAGATATGACAGTAGGGGATACGTGGAAATAAAAAGCCTCAACAAGGGGTACGCGAGGGAAAAGAGTTTGGTAAACCCTGGTCTATATGATAAGATACGTTTTATGCGAATACGTTTTTTACGAATTTGAATAATATTTAGTTTTGAAATTTTTCGATTATAATTTTAAACGTTTTGATCATTTCCCAAAGGATTTGTTCCTACAACTATACGCTTCGTTTCTGTTTTTGAAGATTTTCGTTTATTCAATTTGCTGGTTATGGCTTCAAAATATCACGCAAGGGAAGAAGGAACTCGATTAAAATAGGCATATGGATTTTTTAATTCACTTTTCTTATTTTTGAACACTTTGAATTACTTTCGGTTCAACAGTGTTTTTTTCTGTGTGTTTCATTTCTCAATGAAAAGGAGAAGCTAAGAGGTTCCCTCTTTGCTGAAAGAGAAGTAGCTTTTTTTTTAAGTTAAAAAATTTGCCCGGTACACACTTGAGATGTCGCAGGCATTGCGTGCTCAATCTCTCCTTTTGAGATGCCGATGGAAAGCTCACTGCGCATCCAAAACTGTATTTGGCGACAGCAAATAAAATTGCTTCAAGGAAAATTGTCGAGTAACAAGTATGCACCCTAAACTACGGATTTACCCGATTAAATATTATCACATATTAATAAAATACAACACAAAATAATTTAATTTCGCAAACAAAGTAAAATTATTTCTACATGGCAGCCTTTCGCGGCATGCGACCCATCGACACTCGGCTGGACTCAGTTCAGTCTCGATGCGTCTAGGCTAAGGTTAGTAAAATGCATGCAGTCTTTATTCAAGAGCAGTTAAGTGTTTGACCATCTTGGACGAAATACGAACAGCCAAACTTACAAGAGGTGATAGCTATGAAACAAACCTTTAGTACAAAATCTGGGGCAAATCAATTCATGACAGTAACACATCGAGACTGCACTCAATTGCCTCCAAAGGCTGCCATGTGAAAATTACTTAACATTGTTTTTGTTTTTTAATATTTTTTGAACTATACTTTATGTAATAATATTTAACATCATGTTCTTTAAACAAAAGTTATGAGGTAAGGAAGCCCCGACAATAATGTATGCACACCCTGTTTATCGTACTAAGGAGATAGACATTCTTAGGATATCTGTCTCTTTAAGTCTATGTTTGGGACTATTACAGAGTGTGAATTGACTTTCTTCCTCAGCGTAACTCATTTAGATCCAGTGCACACGACCCGGTTGTGTCGGAAAAGTATTGGAGCCGCGTGAAGTGAATTCATAACAGTTGGGTTGTTTGGATTCTAATGGCTCAAGAGCCAAACATGACCATACTGCTCCAGTTGGGTGAGCAATAGGATAGTACACACATGCAGTGAGGTGTCGGAGAAGTAATAAGCACACTTTTGCTCAGCATTTTTCGAGGAGGTTGGAAGGAAAGGGGAGATATGTGTGCACTACCCAACTGCTTTCGATATACTTCTCGCCTCTAGAGGCTTCTCCGACATTTCGCTGCTAATAACTTGCACGTCAAAAAATCGGTGGTGTGCACCGGGCGTTAATGAGAAAAATTACAAAAAATCATTTCCGAACTTTTAAAAATAATTGTACTTCCAAAGATAATTTGTATCCAGAAAAAATGAGCTCTTGTGGACTCAAGTCTGTAGCTTTATGAGTCTAATATGGAAGTATCTCTTTGATGACTGATGAATATTGTAGCGTTCATTTGTTTCTTTGCAGTGTTACATGGGGCTGACCATCGTTCAGATCTCGGACACACAGCGACGAGCCATTGTCAATTATTCCTACACAACTTCTAAACCCCCGACAACTTCGAGTTCCACCAATCGCACGGAAGTGGATGGGGCCCTCGAGGGCTCCCTCAACGCCATCTCGAAGTCCCCGGTCACTCCCCCAACCCAGCCCAGAAGAAGGAGCGACTCGTCAGCAGATTTGGCCAAGGGTGATTTTGCATCCAGGCCGCAAGGGGGCGCTTCTCAGAATTCAACGAGACGAGGTAGGACACATTTTGAACTTGTTAGTGTTTAAATACCTGTTTTCGTATCAATCATTATTATATTCGAAAATAATTTAATTTACTAACGAACCTTTAACTGACCGCACAGAAGTTTGCTATAACAGAGGGTCCACTGTATCCGATTTTTCAAGTATTGACTACGAATGATTTGCTATAATTCTTATATCCATTTCAGTGGTGAACACATTAATTATAATGAAATGCAATAAGTGGAGGAATAAATAAATTAAAATAAATACATTTTTTTAAAAATTACACAGTGAAATTAATTGTACTTTCATTTATTTCCCTAAAATCTGAAATTATGAAATTTTGATTCACTATATATGAAATTATGATTCACTATATCAAATTCTTTGCTTTTTAAAATCGCTACAAGCATTTGAAAGTAAATTAGTGGCATAGGAGTTCGATTGGAAAAGTTCGCTGCAACCGAGGAACCATTATATCCCGGGTTCGTTATACCGGGGTTTGACTGTATTTGTAGGAAGTTTTTGAATTCTCGAAAATGACAAATATCTAAGCTATCTTGGTGGCCATTTCAAAATAAAGATGAAAGTTTATTGATCGGAAAATTTTTTTATATATTTAATATAAGATAAAAATTATATGCAACAAACTTAGAGGTGGGATTAAGTTTTGAATCTTTTTAATAATGATGGCAAATTGAACTGTCGACAAATGCATAAGGAGTTTTGCTTTTAGTTATTATTGCATATAGTAATTTCTGAAGTTTTTTACCCTTAAAAAATTGTGCCACTGTTCCTTCGAGTGTTTTATAAAAGCTTTCCTATATGGAAAAATATTGTCTTACTATTATTACTCATTCAGTATTATGCTGCATAGTTAATGTAATTGTACACACATGCATTTTTCTTCAATAAAAATACAATTAATAATTGACAACAACTAAATGGTCCAGCGGTACATGCTTGATTGGAGGAGACAGAGCTAAAGTGGTCCAAGTCCATGAGATTCAATTCTGTGAAAACAGATCTCAAAGATGATTAGCTGCATTTAAAATGACAACGGATTGCTAATTGCTGCTGCCCTCTGGTGGATACAAACTGAACTAAGGGCGCGAATCATTATTCCACATAGATAGAAAACATTTCTACACTACCATAGTAGTGTTAATGCAAAATGGGTGAAACATGGATTTGCTACACTTTAGCTCTGAACACTCCAATTATGTAAGTTGTTGACAACAATTCATCAGCACATTCAGTATTATCGAAGTAATACTGAATGTGCTGATACTGATGTGTGAAAATCTATTGTGGCACAATTTATACATTCAGTATAAATTGTGCCACAATAGACTTGAATAACAATAGACTCAGGAAAGATAATTGAATTTACTCTCCAAACAGATCCGTTTTTGGAAGAATTAACTAGAATTCGAGACTTTTCGAAAGAATGCATTCAGTTCTTCTTTTTGTATTCTCGTAAGGTTTCTTTGTGTTTTTGCGCTCGAATTTCGGTAGACTATGTTTCAGAAAATATTGCCAAAGCGATTTCTTTCCATTTATCATTGTAATTGGTAAAAGTAATGATGGGACTCACATTTTACAACTTTTTTTACAAATGGTCTTTCTTTCGTCCTCTTGCCACAAAATTGCATAGCTAGCATAACCATGCATTCGGAAAAAGAAAAGAATACGACATCACATATAATAAACAATCAATGCACATTTTTACACCTTTTTCAGAATCCGTTACGTCTTCTACTCATGAACGGAAATCTTCCATTCTGCACAGAGGGGAGGAAGACGGCTTGCATACTCGGAAGGTTTCCACGTCGAACACGGAGAATCGAGCCCCACGGGAGAGCCTTCCAGAAATTAAGCCCACAGAGACGTATGCTTCTGCACAGTCAGATCCTCTTCCGACAGCCCCCAAGGAGGAGAGTAAGTGTTTCTTTTTCAAAAGGCCACTTTTTCTTACATATTTCGTAGTTCTGTAGCTTGACATTCACAAGGACACCGTTCCGCTTCATTTGGCGCATCTCGTTCCAAAACTCGTCGTCAATGCGAATATCCTATGAACTATTGCGGTCGAAAAGTTTTTAAATCCAACTTCGTTCGATTCTCATCTGGCGCACTCGTCATAAAACTGAAATACGATGATGTGGAAGGGGGAGCGAGCCTCTCTCACAAAAGCGAAAACCACAAAATGAGGGAGGGGGAATGAAGCTCTCTCGGGAAAATAGGGAGGGAGAGTTTTGAAAGCGGGAGGAGGAGTAGGCACAGTATCCCTAAGGGATAGGTGTGACCGGTTGTGTGGTTTCCGTGGAGCCTCCGTGAATGACCGACCTAAATGGACGGACTGAAAATTGGAACGATGTGGTGCGAGGCTCTCCCAATCGTGTGAAGACCGAGCGCTCGTAAATGTCCAACTAAGGACTTTCCAGCGATACAAACCAGTGGTTTCAAAATTTTTTGGATTATCGGCGCCCTTGCTGAATATGTATTTTTCCAGAGCGCCCTCAGGGCCCGAATAAGCCCTGTAGGGCCCTCAGGCAATGTGAGTTTCGGGCCCCCCGGAGAGTTTCAACAATGTACGAGCATCCCCAAGCACTCACAAAGACGCAAAATGACATGGTGGCATAGTACGAAAATTGAATATGCAATTTGAACACCTTTTTTTAACCGATTGAAGCAAAAATTGGACACAAATCTAAAATTGAAGTTAGAAGGCCACATACCAAATTTTATTTATCTAAGTCATCGTGTTAAGGATTTATTGTGTTCACAAGTACGCGATTATACAGACGACGGATTTGGCCCAAAATTTGATGCGGACTTCCATTCCGGATGATGAAATTGCGTACTAAATGTTATCCGTTTAGCTATTTAAGTTTTTGAGTTAAAGTGTTCACATGATCCCGGACAGACAGATAGACAGTCTTCCCTTAGACGGATTTTGTCCAAACTTTGATTGAGACCTCAAAAGTATATGTGAAGATCACATACCAAATTTCATTTCTGTATCTATAATAGTTTTCGAGGGATCGTGTTCACAGACAGACGGACATAATTCCAAAACTGTGTTTCTCGAACTCATGGGGGTCTAAAACGTGGAGATTCATCAATATCTCGAGTTCGAATTTTTTGACGATTACAATACTTTCTCTTTGTATACTTCGTATACCAGAAAGTATAAATCAGATATTTTTTTAAAGATGTTCGTTTAATCTCTATATTAGCAGTTTTTAAGTAACAATTACTACAAATTGAAATAACAAAAAATTCAACTGCGGATGACATTCAAGAGAGTTGATTTCAGTATCTTTCAGAACGAAATTTGCTAGGACTGTTCAGTGAGTCAAATAACTGCAGAACAAACTGTACCACACTGATCCGCAAGCGAATTTGAGAACATGAGAAATAAAATTGCTAAGAATGATGTTCTGAAATCCAAGCGATTCTTGATTTTAATATCATTATGTTCGATTACACTGCTCTTGTGAATTAAATGAAATCGCTAAATTAAATTACCTTGAAAATAATGCAAAAAAAGATCACGAGCCATCAGGGTCCGATAGTTGCGGGATCCTAAGCAGTTGCCTAATTTGACAATTCCATAATCCATGATTATTTCATAAAGGATTTGCGTTGCGTGCAGCGCTTCTGAAAGACCTGCCTAAATGGATGGGTTGAAAATTGAAGGGCGAGGAAGTTCTCGTGAATGACCCTCTTAAGATGCGTAATTATTCTTGTGTTAATTATAATTTTCAGCTCAGTTCTCGAGGAAATAGATATCACGAATAACGAGCATATTTCCATTCTTGAAGTTACTTTGGTATGTTTTGTTTTTCATAAAGTTTTATGACTATTAAAATTCTATAGGATTTATTCGTAATGCAAGCTCCAAGGCAATCGATAGCATAAAGTTTATGATAAATAAGAAAATATCTCAAAATACAAGTAACATCGAGATTTAACTTAACAAATAAAAAAAAATTCTTATTGACTTTCTAAAATATTTTCAGTTTATTCAATTAATTAATAAGTTTTTGCCACTATCACATTTCAATGAGTTATAATGCTTACTCCGAATTACAAAGTTCTCCATTCCGCGACGTAATATACCTTAAAATGCGCTACTTTCAAATAAGTGATGCTTGGAATAGTTTATCAGTCTTTGCTGGTAAAGCGCTTCATTAGAATTCATTTAAAACATTCTTATGTTTAGCAGTTTTTTCTACAACATCCCTTATTTTTACAGGAAGGCCAATTTCAAGAGATTCAGATCGAAAAGATGAGGTCCAAAGTTCGAGACCCTCATATCGAGATCCCGACTTTGAGCGAGAGCCTCCTCCAAGAAGATCTGAGCCAGGACGTCGTAGGTATGACGACGAAGATGATTACTATGATAGAGGATCTCCTAGTCGATACGATAAACGTGATCGAGGCAGAGATACCGACGATCGATACTCCAAAGGGGACACGAGGGTCTATCCCGATGAAAGACCAAGACTTGATGATAGGTACCCACCCAGAGACAGCGACAGGCGGAGAGGAGATGACAGAGATAGAGAAGATCGGTACAGAGATAGATATG
>BGPR01027793.1:0-20460 GCA_013235015.1 Araneus ventricosus
CATATCTATCTCTGTACCGATCTTCTCTATCTCTGTCATCTCCTCTCCGCCTGTCGCTGTCTCTGGGTGGGTACCTATCATCAAGTCTTGGTCTTTCATCGGGATAGACCCTCGTGTCCCCTTTGGAGTATCGATCGTCGGTATCTCTGCCTCGATCACGTTTATCGTATCGACTGGGAGATCCTCTATCATAGTAATCATCTTCGTCGTCATACCTACGACGTCCTGGCTCAGATCTTCTTGGAGGAGGCTCTCGCTCAAAGTCGGGATCTCGATATGAGGGTCTCGAACTTTGGACCTCATCTTTTCGATCTGAATCTCTTGAAATTGGCCTTCCTGTAAAAATAAGGGACGTTGTAGAAAAAACTGCTAAGCATAAGAATGTTTTAAATGAATTCTAATGAAGCGCTTTACCAGCAAAGACTGATAAACTATTCCAAGCATCACTTATTTGAAAGTAGCGCATTTTAAGGTATATTACGTCGCGGAATGGAGAACTTTGTAATTCGGAGTAAGCATTATAACTCATTGAAATGTGATAGTGGCAAAAACTTATTAATTAATTCGATAAACTGAAAATATTTTAGAAAGTCAATAAGAATTTTTTTTTATTTGTTAAGTTAAATCTCGATGTTACTTGTATTTTGAGATATTTTCTTATTTATCATAAACTTTATGCTATAGATTGCCTTGGAGCTTGCATTACGAATAAATCCTATAGAATTTTAATAGTCATAAAACTTTATGAAAAACAAAACATACCAAAGTAACTTCAAGAATGGAAATATGCTCTTTATTCGTGATATCTATTTCCTCGAGAACTGAGCTGAAAATTATAATTAACACAAGAATAATTACGCATCTTAAGAGGGTCATTCACGAGAACTTCCTCGCCCTTCAATTTTCAACCCATCCATTTAGGCAGGTCTTTCAGAAGCGCTGCACGCAACGCAAATCCTTTATGAAATAATCATGGATTATGGAATTGTCAAATTAGGCAACTGCTTAGGATCCCGCAACTATGGGACCCTGATGGCTCGTGATCTTTTTTTGCATTATTTTCAAGGTAATTTAATTTAGCGATTTCATTTAATTCACAAGAGCAGTGTAATCGAACATAATGATATTAAAATCAAGAATCGCTTGGATTTCAGAACATCATTCTTAGCAATTTTATTTCTCATGTTCTCAAATTCGCTTGCGGATCAGTGTGGTACAGTTTGTTCTGCAGTTATTTGACTCACTGAACAGTCCTAGCAAATTTCGTTCTGAAAGATACTGAAATCAACTCTCTTGAATGTCATCCGCAGTTGAATTTTTTGTTATTTCAATTTGTAGTAATTGTTACTTAAAAACTGCTAATATAGAGATTAAACGAACATCTTTAAAAAAATATCTGATTTATACTTTCTGGTATACGAAGTATACAAAGAGAAAGTATTGTAATCGTCAAAAAATTCGAACTCGAGATATTGATGAATCTCCACGTTTTAGACCCCCATGAGTTCGAGAAACACAGTTTTGGAATTATGTCCGTCTGTCTGTGAACACGATCCCTCGAAAACTATTATAGATACAGAAATGAAATTTGGTATGTGATCTTCACATATACTTTTGAGGTCTCAATCAAAGTTTGGACAAAATCCGTCTAAGGGAAGACTGTCTATCTGTCTGTCCGGGATCATGTGAACACTTTAACTCAAAAACTTAAATAGCTAAACGGATAACATTTAGTACGCAATTTCATCATCCGGAATGGAAGTCCGCATCAAATTTTGGGCCAAATCCGTCGTCTGTATAATCGCGTACTTGTGAACACAATAAATCCTTAACACGATGACTTAGATAAATAAAATTTGGTATGTGGCCTTCTAACTTCAATTTTAGATTTGTGTCCAATTTTTGCTTCAATCGGTTAAAAAAAGGTGTTCAAATTGCATATTCAATTTTCGTACTATGCCACCATGTCATTTTGCGTCTTTGTGAGTGCTTGGGGATGCTCGTACATTGTTGAAACTCTCCGGGGGGCCCGAAACTCACATTGCCTGAGGGCCCTACAGGGCTTATTCGGGCCCTGAGGGCGCTCTGGAAAAATACATATTCAGCAAGGGCGCCGATAATCCAAAAAATTTTGAAACCACTGGTTTGTATCGCTGGAAAGTCCTTAGTTGGACATTTACGAGCGCTCGGTCTTCACACGATTGGGAGAGCCTCGCACCACATCGTTCCAATTTTCAGTCCGTCCATTTAGGTCGGTCATTCACGGAGGCTCCACGGAAACCACACAACCGGTCACACCTATCCCTTAGGGATACTGTGCCTACTCCTCCTCCCGCTTTCAAAACTCTCCCTCCCTATTTTCCCGAGAGAGCTTCATTCCCCCTCCCTCATTTTGTGGTTTTCGCTTTTGTGAGAGAGGCTCGCTCCCCCTTCCACATCATCGTATTTCAGTTTTATGACGAGTGCGCCAGATGAGAATCGAACGAAGTTGGATTTAAAAACTTTTCGACCGCAATAGTTCATAGGATATTCGCATTGACGACGAGTTTTGGAACGAGATGCGCCAAATGAAGCGGAACGGTGTCCTTGTGAATGTCAAGCTACAGAACTACGAAATATGTAAGAAAAAGTGGCCTTTTGAAAAAGAAACACTTACTCTCCTCCTTGGGGGCTGTCGGAAGAGGATCTGACTGTGCAGAAGCATACGTCTCTGTGGGCTTAATTTCTGGAAGGCTCTCCCGTGGGGCTCGATTCTCCGTGTTCGACGTGGAAACCTTCCGAGTATGCAAGCCGTCTTCCTCCCCTCTGTGCAGAATGGAAGATTTCCGTTCATGAGTAGAAGACGTAACGGATTCTGAAAAAGGTGTAAAAATGTGCATTGATTGTTTATTATATGTGATGTCGTATTCTTTTCTTTTTCCGAATGCATGGTTATGCTAGCTATGCAATTTTGTGGCAAGAGGACGAAAGAAAGACCATTTGTAAAAAAAGTTGTAAAATGTGAGTCCCATCATTACTTTTACCAATTACAATGATAAATGGAAAGAAATCGCTTTGGCAATATTTTCTGAAACATAGTCTACCGAAATTCGAGCGCAAAAACACAAAGAAACCTTACGAGAATACAAAAAGAAGAACTGAATGCATTCTTTCGAAAAGTCTCGAATTCTAGTTAATTCTTCCAAAAACGGATCTGTTTGGAGAGTAAATTCAATTATCTTTCCTGAGTCTATTGTTATTCAAGTCTATTGTGGCACAATTTATACTGAATGTATAAATTGTGCCACAATAGATTTTCACACATCAGTATCAGCACATTCAGTATTACTTCGATAATACTGAATGTGCTGATGAATTGTTGTCAACAACTTACATAATTGGAGTGTTCAGAGCTAAAGTGTAGCAAATCCATGTTTCACCCATTTTGCATTAACACTACTATGGTAGTGTAGAAATGTTTTCTATCTATGTGGAATAATGATTCGCGCCCTTAGTTCAGTTTGTATCCACCAGAGGGCAGCAGCAATTAGCAATCCGTTGTCATTTTAAATGCAGCTAATCATCTTTGAGATCTGTTTTCACAGAATTGAATCTCATGGACTTGGACCACTTTAGCTCTGTCTCCTCCAATCAAGCATGTACCGCTGGACCATTTAGTTGTTGTCAATTATTAATTGTATTTTTATTGAAGAAAAATGCATGTGTGTACAATTACATTAACTATGCAGCATAATACTGAATGAGTAATAATAGTAAGACAATATTTTTCCATATAGGAAAGCTTTTATAAAACACTCGAAGGAACAGTGGCACAATTTTTTAAGGGTAAAAAACTTCAGAAATTACTATATGCAATAATAACTAAAAGCAAAACTCCTTATGCATTTGTCGACAGTTCAATTTGCCATCATTATTAAAAAGATTCAAAACTTAATCCCACCTCTAAGTTTGTTGCATATAATTTTTATCTTATATTAAATATATAAAAAAATTTTCCGATCAATAAACTTTCATCTTTATTTTGAAATGGCCACCAAGATAGCTTAGATATTTGTCATTTTCGAGAATTCAAAAACTTCCTACAAATACAGTCAAACCCCGGTATAACGAACCCGGGATATAATGGTTCCTCGGTTGCAGCGAACTTTTCCAATCGAACTCCTATGCCACTAATTTACTTTCAAATGCTTGTAGCGATTTTAAAAAGCAAAGAATTTGATATAGTGAATCATAATTTCATATATAGTGAATCAAAATTTCATAATTTCAGATTTTAGGGAAATAAATGAAAGTACAATTAATTTCACTGTGTAATTTTTAAAAAAATGTATTTATTTTAATTTATTTATTCCTCCACTTATTGCATTTCATTATAATTAATGTGTTCACCACTGAAATGGATATAAGAATTATAGCAAATCATTCGTAGTCAATACTTGAAAAATCGGATACAGTGGACCCTCTGTTATAGCAAACTTCTGTGCGGTCAGTTAAAGGTTCGTTAGTAAATTAAATTATTTTCGAATATAATAATGATTGATACGAAAACAGGTATTTAAACACTAACAAGTTCAAAATGTGTCCTACCTCGTCTCGTTGAATTCTGAGAAGCGCCCCCTTGCGGCCTGGATGCAAAATCACCCTTGGCCAAATCTGCTGACGAGTCGCTCCTTCTTCTGGGCTGGGTTGGGGGAGTGACCGGGGACTTCGAGATGGCGTTGAGGGAGCCCTCGAGGGCCCCATCCACTTCCGTGCGATTGGTGGAACTCGAAGTTGTCGGGGGTTTAGAAGTTGTGTAGGAATAATTGACAATGGCTCGTCGCTGTGTGTCCGAGATCTGAACGATGGTCAGCCCCATGTAACACTGCAAAGAAACAAATGAACGCTACAATATTCATCAGTCATCAAAGAGATACTTCCATATTAGACTCATAAAGCTACAGACTTGAGTCCACAAGAGCTCATTTTTTCTGGATACAAATTATCTTTGGAAGTACAATTATTTTTAAAAGTTCGGAAATGATTTTTTGTAATTTTTCTCATTAACGCCCGGTGCACACCACCGATTTTTTGACGTGCAAGTTATTAGCAGCGAAATGTCGGAGAAGCCTCTAGAGGCGAGAAGTATATCGAAAGCAGTTGGGTAGTGCACACATATCTCCCCTTTCCTTCCAACCTCCTCGAAAAATGCTGAGCAAAAGTGTGCTTATTACTTCTCCGACACCTCACTGCATGTGTGTACTATCCTATTGCTCACCCAACTGGAGCAGTATGGTCATGTTTGGCTCTTGAGCCATTAGAATCCAAACAACCCAACTGTTATGAATTCACTTCACGCGGCTCCAATACTTTTCCGACACAACCGGGTCGTGTGCACTGGATCTAAATGAGTTACGCTGAGGAAGAAAGTCAATTCACACTCTGTAATAGTCCCAAACATAGACTTAAAGAGACAGATATCCTAAGAATGTCTATCTCCTTAGTACGATAAACAGGGTGTGCATACATTATTGTCGGGGCTTCCTTACCTCATAACTTTTGTTTAAAGAACATGATGTTAAATATTATTACATAAAGTATAGTTCAAAAAATATTAAAAAACAAAAACAATGTTAAGTAATTTTCACATGGCAGCCTTTGGAGGCAATTGAGTGCAGTCTCGATGTGTTACTGTCATGAATTGATTTGCCCCAGATTTTGTACTAAAGGTTTGTTTCATAGCTATCACCTCTTGTAAGTTTGGCTGTTCGTATTTCGTCCAAGATGGTCAAACACTTAACTGCTCTTGAATAAAGACTGCATGCATTTTACTAACCTTAGCCTAGACGCATCGAGACTGAACTGAGTCCAGCCGAGTGTCGATGGGTCGCATGCCGCGAAAGGCTGCCATGTAGAAATAATTTTACTTTGTTTGCGAAATTAAATTATTTTGTGTTGTATTTTATTAATATGTGATAATATTTAATCGGGTAAATCCGTAGTTTAGGGTGCATACTTGTTACTCGACAATTTTCCTTGAAGCAATTTTATTTGCTGTCGCCAAATACAGTTTTGGATGCGCAGTGAGCTTTCCATCGGCATCTCAAAAGGAGAGATTGAGCACGCAATGCCTGCGACATCTCAAGTGTGTACCGGGCAAATTTTTTAACTTAAAAAAAAAGCTACTTCTCTTTCAGCAAAGAGGGAACCTCTTAGCTTCTCCTTTTCATTGAGAAATGAAACACACAGAAAAAAACACTGTTGAACCGAAAGTAATTCAAAGTGTTCAAAAATAAGAAAAGTGAATTAAAAAATCCATATGCCTATTTTAATCGAGTTCCTTCTTCCCTTGCGTGATATTTTGAAGCCATAACCAGCAAATTGAATAAACGAAAATCTTCAAAAACAGAAACGAAGCGTATAGTTGTAGGAACAAATCCTTTGGGAAATGATCAAAACGTTTAAAATTATAATCGAAAAATTTCAAAACTAAATATTATTCAAATTCGTAAAAAACGTATTCGCATAAAACGTATCTTATCATATAGACCAGGGTTTACCAAACTCTTTTCCCTCGCGTACCCCTTGTTGAGGCTTTTTATTTCCACGTATCCCCTACTGTCATATCTATGTAAGAAGTTTTTATTAATAAATATATAATATATATACTGTCATATCTATGTATATTTTTTATTAATAAGAGCTTAGTCAAATGAAAGAAAAGAGCCGAAATGTCTGGAATGAATAATATTTACAGGACTTATTTTTGATTCTACATTTTATTCCATTTTTACAATAGTATTAGTTCAACGCCAAAACAAATGAAACCAATATAGTCATAACTTCGTATTAACATATAAAAATAGCTAAAAATTGCACTTCGTAGTAATAATTAACTCTTCAAATGTATATTAAATAGCAAGTATTCACTTGGGGAAACAATATTCGGTAACCTTTTAACCTTCGGTAATTTGCGGTTTTCTTGTTCCTGCAATTACCAGCTTTGATTTCGCGTACCCCAACTGTGTCTTCGAGTAACCTTAGGGGTACAGGTATAACTTGGGAACCTCTGATATAGACAATCATTGTTTGGTATGGAAAAGGAATGGAGATCGCTGTGTGAACCAGTGATGTAAAGAATGTCATTTAAATGTTTGGTTGCAAATGCAACGAATAAGAAAAGTGGGAAGTTACTTTTCTATTTCCCAGAGAAAACAGTTTTCTTCAAAACTTCTTCAAACAGCTAATTCCATTACAGTAACTGTGGCAGTTATCCATTCATTAGAGGAATTGTTTTGGATGATGTTTCGTACCTTTTTGCTGTTGATATATTGTATGCTGAGATCTCTATAGCTATCTCGTAAAAAGCTAAAATGTCTTTAGGATATGATTTTCAGCATGACAGCTACGGGTGTCGAATTAAGCATTGTAATGATTGAGCTAATATTTTCTCATTCTACTATTTTTGACGCCGCTCAAAGTCGTCTATTGATTTATGGACGTAAAGGACGAATTAAAGTAACCCCGGACCTACTATGGACAAGCCTATATAGATTAGATTATCGTTTCAATGCACGATGATGCATTTTGTCGTGTGCCTTTGACTCCAGTAATTCCGTTTCGTTTCGTAATACCAATTTACTTATATTACTACCTCGAGTGAATAAACTAGTGTGCAAAAATTAAGGACCATTTCGTAAAATGGGGAAAATTTAGAGTTAACCGCTTAAGGCTTTATTCCGAGTTAATTCGTCCTAAATGCCGTAGGTTAAAAAATAACCCGATCCTTAAGCGGTTAATACAGAAACAATGGTTCAAATACAGTTGTGGAGATTCGTGTAACATACAATCGAGTATCGTACACATTTTTCACTGGAGATTCGGTCACGAGGGCATTTAGGTAGGTTGCCATACGTCCTTATATACCGGACTGTCACCGTATTTCACTACTCAGTCCCGTATTATTATTTATCCCTTTTTTGTCCCGTTTTAAGACAAGTGAAAGTATTTTGTTTTATTATAATTTTAAAATGATTTGTGCCCAATTTCGTAATTATGTGAAAGAAGAAAATGATAAAGTTAAGAAAGTAAAATCAACTTTAAAATATGAAAGGATTATCCTCGCATCTTTTTCCTTATTCTAGGTGGTCATTTTATCAAATTGCTTAAACTTTATTGATATTTTACCAGAGTAAAATAAACCACTACCTACCCACTTTTTTCATGTTTTATTTATTTAACATTTAAACGTTATGCATCAATGTTTGGCAATTATGGAAACTCTACATTTAGGGGAGCAACAGGAAGTTGATGAAGACGAAAAGGGATTTCAGTTGACCCCATTTCTCTGAAAGCTATTCATGATTTAAGACTGTTATTGTTTTGATGGTTTTGTCTGCTATTCACATTGATTGCATGCTGTTTCGTAAAAATAGCATGGATATTCGGGAAGATATGAAGGTTTGTTTAAAAAATTCTAAATATTTGCGTATGTTTTTGCTTATAACATACAGAGTTTTCAATAAGGGTTATACGAAACTTACAGAATGCGTGACAATATGCCAATTAATCATTATGTTAAAATAAAAAATAAATACTTTCAATATTCAAAGAAATATGACTATTTGTAGTAAATAATATTTAACTTCGGAAGCGCAAAACGTAGCTTTCATTTCTTTCATAATTTTTAAGCCAGATATATAGTGCAGCTTAGATAAAAATTCTAGTTGAATACCGTAAATATTCAGAAACACAGCCAGTTGAATTTCATCTGAAATCTAAAAGAATCTAAATTATGTATGAAATTAAATATTCCATCTTTTTAAAAGATATGAATTTTTTAATCAATTTTTCCTAATGTACTAGAGTTCTGAAATTATGCACAGTTATTTGTTTCCGATGACAATATAATATGTTAATAATTTTAGAACTCTTAATCATTTTAATAAATATATTAATTTAAGCTAAATATTGATTTCAAACAAGTGTCACCATCTAGATGCATTTTGAGAAATATTACTTTTTAGACTGCTTAATATTTATAATCATGAATTATGAAATATATTAAAGACTATAAAGTATAAAAAATAAAAATAAAAGGTTTTTAAGCACGCTTTTATTTATATGTAGTAAAAAGCAAGAAATAATATTATTTATCGAATATTAACTATATTATAAAGAAATTAAAGCACAATAAATATCACAAGAAGGAAATTTCTAGACATTCATTGAAAATTAAAATGTATTATAAATGTGATTAAAATTCCAATTTACATTGAGTATTTCTGTAAGAATCCCACGTCTTTACAGTTTTGTTTTGGCATCCATATTTTTGACAGGAAAAATTAATTAAGAATATAATAAGATAAAAATTAAAATATTTATTCTTAGAATAGGAATTTTACTAATGTGAACACAGTATTTAATATTCTAGTAGAAAATGAAGAACTTTTTCAATTATAATTTTCTTATATTTATGCTAATCAACAGAAAGGATGCAATCATCCTTTTCTTTAATAAAACTACCGGTTTCAGCAGTTGAAAGGAGAATCATGGATGAAAAGTCAGGAAAATCTCCGCATTAGAAAAGAAACAGCTTTAATTCTGTACAAGTGTCACGCATAAAATTGAAAACCACAAATATAAAAGATACGAAAATAGGGAATCTGTTAAGCGATTAGACCTTGAATTCTAAGAGTAAATATGCTCAGTTTTATGCCATATTTCTTTCGTGAAATATGATTAAGAAATAAAACTTTTCTAGGAAATTATAGAGTAAAAATAAAGTGCTTTCTTGCCAGAATGAATTTCTTTTGGATCCATTCTTCTATGAAATGTTAAGAATTTTGGAAAATTTTTCATTGACCTTTTCCAAATATAAATCTTTCAAACTTTAAAAATAAAATTAACTTTACATTCTTCTATTAAATAGAAGCAGATCCTATATTTTAATGACGTAGTTTTATTTCATAAAGTTGTGAAAATGGAAGCGATTCATGCCAATAAGGCACATAACAAATTCACTGCTCGAGTTTCATTTTATTTATTTATTTTTTATTTTTATTTCCCAGGAAACTTCGAAGAACACATACTACACCCATCTTAGAAGCAATTAAAAACATTTAAAAAAAAATACATTTCAAAAATAATCGCAAAGCATACAACCATTTTTTAAAAACAATTTTCATTAAAACATTTTGTCTAAATTTATTCAGTGCACGCAGTATCGCTGTTTAGGTGCGTAAAGACCTCTCGAACTTTTCATAGTTTCACTGCACGTGTTCTCTCTCGTGTTTTCTAATTCAAGGCCGGGCAGTCTTTTCTTCTATCTCTCTCCTCTGGGCGCTTTTTGCGGTTTTCCCTTCCAGTGTCTTCCTCACGAGTAAATTGGAACTTGTTTCTTGCGTGGAAGGAACATTTTTAACCTGCCTGACCTCGAGTTGACGTCACAGGAAATAAATCAGTTTAGCTGCGTGATTTTGGTTGTAAATAAACGAAACTACCTGTTTGGGTCGGACGGGTTAAGAGAAGTGGACGGTTGAGTGGAAGATTGGAGAAAAACACCTGTGTTGTTCTCTCGCTACCTTTTAAAAAATATCTCGTAGAATCTGTCTGAAATATATGAATAGATGGTTTTGGAAAGTTCGCGTGTTAATTTTTTTTTCCCATTGAGTGAGCGTGAAGTAACACTTCAAATAGTGAGTTGTGTGTGAGATTAATTATTCTTCGATATATTTCCTTCCACATTAGAATGTCATTTATAGCATGTAGGGAAAACTATATTGTCTTTGTATTATGTAATCAAACATTCACGATAGAGTATTGAGACAAGAATACTATAAAAGTATGCAAATTTATCTTTTCCGACGGGTTTTCAACGTTGCTTTTTGATGCTTTTCAGCGGTGACTTTGGAAACTACTCTGCGGTTGGTTACTGCTGAAAACGTTTTTCATATCACCTCAAAATGCAAACTTTGGTTATTCAGTGATGTCAGCTTGGTTGCGCTGTTAATTTTTGAAGATTTCCATTTTATTTTTTAAAAATTCTTTTTAAGTAATAAATATTATGACAATCTGAGTAATTAATTGTGTGTCACCTTCAAGAGACTCGGCTTCAGTATCGGCGAATAAAAAACTTGAAATTTAAAGTTAAAATTAATTTTAAATAAAATAGTAAAAAAGTACACAACTTTTTGAACTCAATCTAAACGCTCTAATATGAAGTTTGCTAGACCTATTGTAAACATTTGACGTCATCTGTATTTCGCCTTTATCATGTTTTGATTTTGTAACCTTCAAGTTGGCAACATCTTGTTATATATCTTAGCGCGATAGTTTTGTCTAAAAGAATATGTTTTAATTTAGCCAGTTCCTTCTTTCGATTTTTTCCCTTATACTTGCTTTGTTCATTTTCATATAATTAGATTTCCACCATTATCATAATTTTTCGTTAGAAATATAATTTTATTGAAGTGTTCAGAAAATTCCTTTGAACCTGTATTAAAACATCGGCACTTCTTTATGTCGATTCTAGAATGACTAACATGAAAAAACACTTTTTTGAAAAAAAAGTCCCCAGATTTTTTCTCTCTAAAAAAAAATCCTTTTTCTAAATTAACAGAGCAGCAATCAGTAATAATGTTAAGAACTTCAAAATACCTGTTCTCTCTCTTCCCTATTAGAATAACCTCAAAATTCAAACATTTCTGCTTTAGAGCATCTGCAAGTTGGGCATACGGGCCCTTAAATCTACCTCATTTCTGAACTTGTACCCGGGGCGTTGAAGTTATTTAGAGTACACCAAGGAGGGCAGTATGTGGAAAAGTGGAAATGTTCTTGATTATCCGGGACGTAGTAATTGTGGGGGTTGAGTTAGCTTCCACCGATGGAAGAAAGCAACGCCTTCGGGAAGGGTTGGGTCATGGTCGGTGATGGTCATCAGGGCTCCGACCTCAGTGTTCGAGCTGTCGTGGCGGCCGTTCTTCAATTCTCCCCAATGTTTCGGCAGGAGGGAGGGTAACTCCACTTGTGGATATCCGGAACGTCAAATCACTTTATCATTTACACTAACGTTCGCACGACCTTACGGAATTTAATGGTATTTACGATATGCAACTGGGATTATTCACACAAATAGAGTGACTGGATCTTTCGCATAACATAAATTGAGAAGAAGAATGCTCCCAATATTAGCTTAAAGAAGCATTAATTTAAATTTATCTTTTAAAAAACTAATATGAATCATTTACGTAGGTAATGGGGCAATTTAGAACATTTTATTTATGTTATGAACGTCATTTAATAATATCTAAAAGAATTATGATATGGAACTGGGATTATTAAATATATGGGATAATTATTTTTTAGAATAGTATAAATTGGAAGCAGAATCTTTAGAAATAAAACGCTTATGTGGACGCAAAATTGGGCTGAATGTCATAATCACCGTTTGGCAACAGCTCGCAACTTTGTTTTGTTTACAATCGATTCGGCGAATTTAGTTTGATTTGATCTGAGACAACGAAAGTTTTCAAAATGAGTTTAAGTCGAAATCGTCAAAAATGAGAACTGCTGAACAACGGAAACTGTTGAGTGTTTCCTAAGACGGTCAAATCGGAATGATCAAAATAGAATCAAGCGTTTTTGTGTACGGATCGAAGTTTCCGATCATTACTTCTGTGGAGGGGAAAGAAAGCATGTTTGAAATTTTGTTGTCAAAAGCAGGAATTTTAGAAATTATTATAAAAATTTGAAAAAAGGCTATTTTGTTAGTTCTATGAAGGTAAAAGTAAATAATTATTATGAGTTATAATTTTGAATAGTGAATCTGAACATATTTAAAGCCATTTGTCAGTTTAAAGTGTCATTTTTAAGCTGAAAGTTTGTTCATCTTTAAAGGTTTAACTCATCTTTTGAAAACTCAAATTTTCTGAGGTTCTAACATATAAATAGCTACCCAGCGAGAAAAGTTATACCTTTCTTGGCTAAATAATTATTACAGAGAGTGTGCATACATGTAGCGGAGATTTTCTGAGCAGCAATTCATGGAGAAGTGTGAATATTTAGAAGTGTGTTGTAATGAAGTTAGGGCTAATGAAACTGTTAAAAAAACATTCAATTGTGTGTACCAAGAAGTTTTAAGTGCCTGATTTCTGATTGATGAAAATCCTTTTTATTTGTAAACCTCTTATCATACATTTTAGCATTGAAATTTCTTTCTAACATTTACATATATATGGTATAAAGGTAAAATTTTAATTCTAAAAATTGATTATTTAGTTTTCAGTAATTGAAAGTTTAATTTTAGTTTTTAAAAATGAATTTAGTTAGAACTTCCTGTTATTCAAATTATTTAAGTTTACCTTTAGTAATTAATGAATTTATAATTTCCTATTACTAGCAGGCACACACGACTGTTCAGCGAGCGAGCGAAGCCAGCTGGGATCACGTAGTGATCTCAAAAGAATCACAACGTGATTCTTGAAGGTTGACGAGCGGAGCGGGTAGGGGGTGTAGCCCCCTAGTAGTGCAAAAAACATGAATTCAGATTAATCAGTTTTAAAAAAAATGACATGAATCATTTTCCTGAAATGTGACAAGAGGGACAATTCGGGACACTTTATTAGGGACCAATCCATTGCGATCCACTCCCCCATTCCGAGACTAAGAAATAAAAACTGCGAAGTCTGTCATTCTATTTTCTGCAATGTATATGAGATAATTTATTAACATAATAATCGGATTTTATCTTACATGTAGCTGTGATGTAGTTGTTCAATTTGTTAAATACAAACTAAATATACAAACTAAATCAAATGATTCAATTGAAAATCGGAATTCCTCCGAGATTTTACTATAATTATCTAACATTTACTTCTATTTGTATGCCCATCGCTTGTCTGAGAAATGTTGAAGATATTTTCTATGTAATTTGGGGCGTAATGTAAATCATTGCATTGCAATTCATTCATTCGTCCGTGGCAATGATTTTTTGTGTTTTTTCAATTGCCAGGAAATCTTTCTATTATTCGGTTCATCTTAACTCGCATTTTTACAATTCTAACAAGAGAAAAACTTTTCTGTAGACTATTCTAAAGATTTTAAAGGTGCCATGAGTAAAATGTCTGCATTTAGTGCTATTCTGAGTTTCAACATATTATGAACTTACGGCATTTATTTATTCCAGACTAAAAATGCTGTATAACTCTTTAGTTATAAAAATAAATTTTGCTGTTGATATAGTTCCAAACATTTTTTCTTCCTTTGAAGAAAAAATGTTTGGAACTATATCAACAGCAAAATTTATCCGTTAAAAGCAACTTATTTTAATATTTTACTTACTAAGGAATGTGTGAAAGAAAACGTCAGTAAAAGTTTGAAGGACATTTCAGCCCAATGATCATGACTCTGTTGCACGGGATTCATTACTATCTTTCATGACGATTGTAATTCTTATGTTAGCTTTAATTCATACTTCAGTCTTTCATATTCCTGATTCAATAGCTTTATTTAAAATAGAGTAAAGTTAAGCATCTTCGAGCAATGCGATGCCGTCTAACGAAATATCAAACATGCTGGAACTTTAAGTGTAAATATAGAATATTGTTAAAGCATAATTTTCAGAAGTTACAAAATTAATTTTTTCTTTAGATAAAATATGGTGTCTGAAGCTATAATCGACATACATTCATATTTTACTCAAAATACTGATTTTTAAATATTAAGTTTGATAATTATTCACCAGCATTCTACACTCAGTTTGACTTTGTCTTCATAAAATCTTGCAGATAGGGGATTTTGTAGTTATTGTAACGAAATTTATTTTGCAAAAATAACAATTATAAAATTTTATATTAATAACATGTACTATTCGTTTTTACATTTTTGTGGATTTTTCTGATTTCCAACCTTCCGTTATGCTATAAAACAGCGACAATCATGAAATCCCTCCCTAGAATTTTGTGTCCTTTCGTTGGGAGGCACAGGGAGGAAATGGTCATTTTTTTTCAGTGTCATTAACAACATTATTCTGTTCATGCCATAACATTTTTGAAAGGGTCAGGTTTTAACCGAGTACGAATGCAATCTACCAAAATTTAAATGCCTGATACAAAGGAATATGAGAAAGTGGTTAAAACGAAGACACAATGTCTTCCTCTTCCAAGGATAAAGAAGTCAAATAATTTCTGTTCAAGAAGTTAAATATGTAACAATCAGCCTAAGAATAAAATTTTAAAATTTACTTCATACTGAAAAAACTGTGAAATATCTACATTAAAATGCGTTAAGACTCAATCCACTTATTTATCTTCTATACCTGAGAGGAAAACTATCTAAGTCCAAATGTGCTAATTTTGACATTTTTATCATATTTGCATCATTCCGACCGACTCCTCGTAAAGTGTCGTAGCTGTTGGTCAAAAAGAACGAAAGATAACCGCTCTC
Organism: Araneus ventricosus; assembly: GCA_013235015.1. NCBI lineage: Eukaryota > Metazoa > Arthropoda > Arachnida > Araneae > Araneidae > Araneus > Araneus ventricosus. The sequence continues at coordinate 15,424 of BGPR01027793.1, forward strand.
AAAAAATAAACTGTTCCCTTTGTTTCCTTCGTTTACGGAAAAACAGAAAAAACATTTAAATCTATAATCGCCACTTTTTCGAAAACGATTCATCTCCCACTCACATTTTTCTACTTGCGAACTGGCAACAGAGTAACTTCTTTTGAAACTAGGTAGCACTTCTACCCGCATTCTTTCGACACTATTTCATCTCAAGGGCAAACCGCGTCTACAGGCGTGCATCTAAACAACAACATCACAAGCCTGCCTACCTCCGAGGCAGGTAAGTAGGACAAAAGAGAGAGAGAGAGGCCTCTTACCCAGATAATCCAAAACATGGCTGCGAGGACGAGCGATGCGACGACGAAGCCTAGTGCGAAGCAGGCAGCATAGCGGCAGCGTGGGGATGAAGTGCTCTTCGGAAAGCCCATTGCCCGAGCGAGCACTCGACCGTCGGCTGTGTTAAAGAGGTCGCCGGAGGGTCAGCCGGTTTGGAGGAAAACGAAGCTCTTCGACTCTGCCGAGAGACGCTCATTTCGCTGCGGTTTTTGAATCGTTTTTGTTTCACTCTTGCCAGAGTTGCTTAATGGATAGATTAGCAATTGTAATTTTAATTAAGTTTGTGAAAAGGAGTTTCGCACATGATATACTGAACTGGTTTCGGAAACGAGCCGAAAATGACGCGCGAAGAGTGTCGTTTGATGGGTGGGTTTTCCTAAAATATCGACAGATTAGTGTTTCGTTTCGTATTTCTGAATCTAGTGTCAGTCTACAGCCCATGTATGTGACGTCACAACCACATGTGATTGAACGCGCTCTTTCTCCATGCAAGATGCTCAACGGACTCCAAATTTGAATTGGCGAGTATCATGCAAATATGATTTGATCATACTCAGTGTCTTGGCAAATGAAATAATATCATAATGTCTCTTTATTTTCGCTCTGGGAATTAATTTTCTTAAGAATTCGATGGTATGCGATATGGATATTTCGAAATCAGTAGCAGTGATAGGGCACATTACTTTTAGAACACAACAAGAAAAATACATGCAAAAGCCAAATTTTCATACATGGTGCTTGTAATGTTTTTAAAATATCTTAGGAATACCATCTAAGGTATATGACCACGGAAGATTTGCTAGATTAAGTCAGTTATTCTGCTGGACATAATCCTTCTAACAAAAGAACTGACTCAGACGTGAAATTCGTTCGAAATTTATCTTTAATCTATTTCTCGAACACGAGAACAGTAAAGAATCCTTATTAAGATCGTCAAGCTCAAAGACAAACAAAATGTATAATTTAAACCAAATATCCCTTATTTGGACTGTAATGTTATCGTTTCTATAATGACTACCGGAGCAGACTTCGTTTGTGTTCGTGTATTTTATTCTTATATTTTTAAGAATCTTCTAGCTGTTACCCGCGACTACGTGCGCGAAGAATTTGAATTATTAATTTTTTTTAAATTCACGAATGTAAATGTTTCGTTACATGTTGAAAGGGGAAATTAAAAGTTTTGACGATTGATAATACATAATTGGACGACTAACAGGAGTGTCTGCTGATATAGTTAGGTAATTTGTTTAGCTATGCTAACACACTTTTGCATATGACGTTTTTTGCACGGATATAGAGGGTTTATGGTCTGGACACACGTGAACACGTCACATATAGTTGCCCATGGAGAAAATACGGTTTTTCCAAATGTACGCCTGCACCTTTGCGTGTTTGGCCTTGAACCTGCCAAATGCTAATTTTAAAGGGAATTTTTACCTTTTGAACTTGGATGGTAAATCCTTCGGTATTATCGGAAGGCTTGAAATTAAAACACTCTCTCGTTTTTAAACACTCTCACGACGTTTGGACCTAAGTGTGCAATTTATAACCGTACGTAGTCTGGGTACATCGAGGTTACGTATCAATAGTACTGGCACACCGACTTTTAATCTCAGCTTGTCGGAAGGTACCCCTGGCAACTCTAAGGAGTTGAAGAACTTATTATCTGTTATATGAAGAAGTTGATGTTACTTGTTATTGTCCATTAGCGCAGCTACAGGTAGATATTCTGTAATACCTGCCTCCATTTGTGACATATTTTTATTCTATTTATCTGACCTAAACTTTCATTAATGAGTGCCGAAATTACCAATTCAAAAACCATTCTCTATTCCTCATATATTCTCCGTTACTGTAAATTACATCATTGTACTAAATGGTATCATCAGGCCCTTATAATCTGTGGAATGTACCATCCATCGTGCTATATGTCATCCACTTCTACCATTAAAAAGAATACATAAAACAAATTACTATATCGTCGCATATTTTCCTTTAATTATAATTAACATTAGTTTCTAAATATTAATCCAAAAACTCTTGCAGCTACATCATATATATATCAATAGATTTCTGTCCCGGCGTCAATTTATCGACGGCTTCTTAAATAAAATCTGATATGGAAAAGTTACAAATATAAATAACTAAAATGAAATAGAGTGTAAAATGAAAAATCAAGCGTCGAGTTGAGTAATTTAAGTTATTATTCCATAAATAAATTATTTGTTTATTTTCTCAGAAAGATCAGATAATCGCAGCTTTCTTTACGATCACGTGATGTTTGACATCAAAAATAAGTTATTCCACGTGTAGTTTGGTCGTGAGAGCGTAACAAACAGACAGACACACTTTCTCATTTAATATATTATTAAGGATAAAGGATTTATTATTTGTTAGGAAAAGCAGGTAAAAATGACAGGGGTGATATGAACTGCAGGGATTTTTTAATCCAATTAAATAAGCTTTAGAATTCTTTAAGAACCAATGAAAACATTGCCAAACAATATTTGAAAAAAAAATAAAAAGAATAAATAATGGCAAAGTAATTACACCGTTGCCTAGCAACTCATCGGTATCAACTCTAGTATCATTAAAAACGTCACAGATATAAAATTGATATCATTAAAAAGGTAAAAGTTTGAACTTTAAGATGGTATAAAAATAATTTTTGGGGGATAATTTGCTCCTAACTTACAGCGGAAAACTGTTCCGGTTATTTTTTAATTAACTGACCGTTTAATCAACTTTTGCGCTTTAAAAAGTTGACAGTAAACTTCCCCTTGTCTTAATTAATAAGTGTGAAAAGTTTGTGGTTAAAATCAGTGCAGTGGTTTAGGAGGAGATGTGGAACATAGATACACACAAACATATATACAAACATACATACCCACAATGACTTTTATTTATATTAAGATTTTGTTGTTAACGAATACATATATTTTTCCTCTACTACTAATTTGATAATAATTGCTTTAGCTCGTGTTCGCCTTGTGTTCTGAGAGCGCGTGTAACGTAAGCGCCGGTAACGATTTTCTTTTACCTTTGCGTAACTCTTTGGTTTCAATTTTGAAGCATCAAAGTGCAATTGCTTCCCCTCATTGGTCGGTTTTGGTGTTGGTTAATGTTATTTATGTTGTTTGTGAATTTGCTTTCAAAAACGAAGGAAAAATGCTCAAAATGAATTATTATCCTACGGTGTCAGATAAACTTATGAAGAAACATCATATCGAAGTAGAGTAAATTTATCCCAAATCATCTTAACTAATATAAAGAAAAAAATGAATAAACAATGGGCCTAATAACTTTACTTAAGAAAGATGACATCATTCTTCAGATGACATCATTTCAAAATGTATGTTACTAATTATTTTTTAAATACAAAGGTTTAGACAAATGACAGAAAACATGTTGGACAAATAAAATTATATCTTGCATTTCTAATTGAAGATTGAAAAAATAATTTCTAAAACTATATTCAGACTTGTGCTTTTGAAGCTTTCAGTGACAACGACCGAAAATGTTTCGGAGAATTTGAGCAATAATCAGGGAGAATATACAGTGATTTGGATGAAGGATGCATATCAAACACCAAACAATGCACACACAAAATAAGACCACATAAAGGCAACTTTAAAATTTCGCTTTGGCAATTATTCTTATTTGCTTCGGGGAATTCTAGGAAGCAGCTCTTAAAACTTGGAAAGCAACACGTTCTCATGTATGCACAGCCCATGAAGATCGAAATCTGTACGAGTGATGCTGCGGAATTGGTTTTAGGAACGTGAGACTCATTTCAATAAGTGTTTTGCACTCACCCTAAAAAGAGTGTAATCATATCTTTCGTCTTTCCTTTCTACTTCTACATTCTTTCTTCCTGATCGCTATTCCAGCGAAGAAGTAGGCTTCAGGCATGGTTTTGACGATATTTATGCTCATTAAAGTATGGTTTATAGTAAGCTTGATGCTACTCTTTCTACTTTTCCTAAACTTCTTAGTGATTATTTTTTAAAAAAATGTACAATTTCGGACATCTTAAGATTATATGAATTCGTTTCGTCTTTTATTTTAACAAAATGCTTTTTGTGACTCTTATAGGTATTTGCCTATTTTAAAAGTGAGATTTTATATTTGGATGAAGAGAACTAACTTTTTTAAATTTTGATTTCAATAATAAATTTTTCAGAATTTTTTTGTGTTCAGCTATTTTATGTCTACATGACCCATTTTAAATATTTCATGAATGTTTTAATGAAATGCGCACGGAAAGTTCAGAATTCTGGTTTATCTTCTTTAATACGAGGATGTTATAATTAAAGTTCGCCAATTGAGAAAACCCTACAGCCTGTTCTAGGAACTCCAAACGAAGCAACATTTCACTGATATGCAGCTCAGAGGACCCTGCTTGTATAGCTCGCCTGATCAATACATCCGAATAATCAGTACGTCCAAAATGCCTCAAAAGCTATACAATTCTACAGGTGTACAAGGATAAGAGGCTTAGCCACCGAGGAGGCACTCTTAGGCAGTGCCGGATTATTAAATAGGTGAAGAAGGCAATTGCCTAGGGGCCCCGAAGACTCAAAATGTTTTTGTGGTGTTTTCAAAGTAATTTAATTATGTGATTTCATTTCAAGTAAAATTAATTAACATTTTCGTTTCAATTAAGAATGATTAACAATTTAAGAATTAGTTGAATTTCTTTTGAATTAAGAATAATTA